>MINK01191282.1:18191-35022 GCA_001735545.1 Phormia regina | reverse complement strand
ACAAGATTTGTGGTCATCAAAACTTTAATAACCCTTCCTGTTATATGATTTACATTAAATTCCATCTAGCATTACATTTATTATTGCAAAAACGCAACAAAAAACTTTACAACTATTTCCCTTTGAGGTTTTAATGGTTTTATCTTTCTTAAACTTTAATATCACACTAAATATCCATGTAAGTTTGTTTGTAAGTGTTTAGTTTCTGGTTTCTTTAATTTTTCCTTCCAACTTTTTTTATAACCGTTTTACTGTTCTTGACAGCTTAACAGTTAATTTAGCTGTCATATGTGTGTACTTGTTTTTTTTTTTGTTTTCTTCCTGTGGGTCATATGATAATTTAATGTATTTTTTTTTTTTTGTAATTCTTACAAACTCTTGGTCTTGGTTTTCCATTGTGTGGTTTTGGAAAATATGATGGTTTGGTGCTATACACGTATAACTAGGTGGAGAATACATACAACACATACATCAATACATACATACATACATATGTTTGTGTGTATGATAATAATGGTGGCGGTAGTGGTGGCATGTAATTTTTGCACTTGCGGTTATTGTTTCATTATCTTAATCTTGTAGGTTTTTACATACTTATGTATGTGTATGTATGTAGTTGTTTTATGAATTATTTGCTAGTGTTAGTAAGTAATTTGTGTCGTTGTTGAAAAAAAAAAAAAAAAACTCATAAAAATTTGTTAACTTATTTTATGAGCTGTCGCTTTAAATGAAACAAAATTTTTGTGCGGGTTTTTGTTGTTGTTGTGATTATTATTCTACAACTGACCCATTGCTGACGGGTCACGTTTCACTTATTACCACCTAAAGACAGTTAATGTGTTTTCAGGAATGAGATAGGTGTGCTCAGTGTTGGGAATTTTTAAAAAAGAAGATTTTTGGAAGAAGAGATATTTTGAAGAGATTTGAATGGTTGCAGTGGGATGAGGAGAGAGGTAGAAGAGGTTGGAGAGATTAAGATCTGTTTTAGTTAAGTTCTTTTTCAGATCTAGCTCAAATTTAATACAGTTCTTTTCTTAATCAATTCGTTTTCGTTTCTAAATCAGTTTAAGATCAGTTCTAATTTATTCCTGATTTAATTTCATTTGAGTTTTAGTTCAGTTCAATTGTAGTTCAATTCATGATCGGTTCATTTCTAGTTGAGCTCGGGTTCAGTTCTAGTTAAATTCTTGTTCTTTTCTAAATAATTTCTAAATTAATTCTAAGGAAATTCTAAATCTCTTCTAGTTCAGTTCTCATTCAATCTCAGTTGAGCTCTAGTTCTGGAATAATTCTAGTTCAGTTCTGAAATCAATTTTGGTTCAGTTATTATTCACTCTTAATTCAATATCAGTTGTATTCGATTCCGGGTTAGTTCTAGTTCATTTCGTGTTCTGTTCTAGTTTAGTTCTATTTCAGTTCTAGGTTAGTTCCAGTTCATTTCAACTTCAGTTTTGTTTCAGTTCTAATTCAGTTCTTGTTTAGTTCTAGTTCAGTTTTAGTTCAGTTCTGGTTCAGCTCTAATTCAATTCTAGTTCAGTTATAATTCAATTTCAGTTCTATTCCAGTTCAGTTCTGATTCAGTTCCAGGTTAGTTCTAGTTCAGATATGAATCAGATTTGGACAAATTCTAGTTCTGTTCTAAATCAGTTTTAGTTCAATTATTATTCAGTCGTAATTTAATTTCAGTTATGTTCTAGTTCGATTCAGGTTCACATCTAGTTCATTTCTAGTTCTGTTCCAGTTTAGTTTTACTTCAGTTCTAATCTAGTTCCAGTTCAGTTTTGTTTAAGTTCTAGTTAAGTTCTAGTTCAGTTCTGATTCAATTTCAGGTTAGTTCTATTTTAGTTCTGCTTTAGTTCTAGTCCAGTTCTAGTACAGATATGAATCAGATATTTGTTTAGTTTTACTTCAGTTCTAGTCTAGTTCCAGTTCAGTTTTGTTTCAGTTCTAGTTAAGTTCTGTTTCAATTTCAGGTTAGTTCTATTTTAGTTCTAGTCCAGTTCTAGTACTGATATGAATCAGATTTGGGTTAATTTTAGTTCAGTTTTAAATCCGTTTTAGTTCATATTATTCAGACGTAATTCAATTTCTGTTGTGTTCTAGTTCGATTTTGTTTAAGTTCTTCTTCTGTTCTAGTGTAGTCCTACTTCAGTTCTGGTTTAGTTCTAGTTTAGTTTTAGTTCAGTTCTGATTCAGCTCTAATTCAATTCTAGTTCAGTTATAATTTCAGTTCATTTCAGTTCTATTCTAGTTCAGTTTTGGTTTAGTTCTAGTCAGTTCTGATTCAGTTTCAGATTAGTTCTAGATCAGTTCTGCTTCAGTTCTAGTCAAGTTCCAGTTCAATTCTAGTTCAGTTTTGTTTCAGTTCTAGTTTAGCTCTAGTTTTAGTTAAGTTCTAATTCAGTTCTAGTTTAATTCTAATTTAGTTCTCGCTCATTTTTAGTTCGGTTCTAGTGTAGCTCTAGTTTTTTTTTTTTATTCAGTTCTAGTTCCGTTTTAGTTTAGTTTCAGTTCTAGTTCGATTTTAGTTTAGTTCTAATTCAGTTCTAAAACAGTTTTAGTTCAGTTATAATTCGTAATTCAAGTTTAGTTGAGTCATAATTCGATTCTTGTTCAGTTCTAGTTCAGTTGTATTTCAGTTTTTGATCAGTTCTAGTTTACTTTTAATTCAGTTCTTGTTCAGTTTTAGTTCAGTTCTTTTCTAGTTTAGTTCTAGTTCACTTGTTTAGTTTTAGATTAGTTCGTGTTAGGTATAATCAGATTCAATTTCGGTTAAGTTCTAGATTGACTCTACTTCATTTCTAATTCATTTTTAATTCAGTTCTAGTTCAATTATGGTTCTTTCTAGTTTAGTTCTCAATAAGTTCTGGTTTCGTTTTGTTTCAGTTTATAATTTATTTTTAGTTAAGGTCCAATCAGTTCTATTTTAGTTCTTTTTCAGTTCTAATTAAGTTCTGAATGAGTTTTATTATATTTTGAATTCAGTTCTAGTTCAAATCTTGTTCAGTTTTGACACTTTTCTTTTAGAATTAAGAAATCTGAATAATTTTTATGTTTTAATTAAATTAACAAAATATTTTTAATGGGCAAACATATTATTGTGTTGGATTTTTTTTCTATTCACAACCGACCATTTGTAATTTAATATCAACACAAAATGATATATCACTTGTCATCATAGTCACGTCATCATCAACAGCAATCTCATCATGCGACACACAACATATGAGGGATGTTGGCTAATGTTGTACTTGTTATTGTTGTGTTACTGGTGCAATCATAAATAAAATTATAAAGTAAATATGACAACATACATCTCATAAAAACCCCCCCAAAGCAATGAAAAGGATAATGATTGTAATAAGGAAAAACATGATAATGATGACTATAATTATGATTGAGATGATGTGCACAGAAAAAAAAACAAAAATACTTTCACAATTATGATGACAAATGTTAATGATTTTGCGTAAAATAATAAACTTGTCAGAAAAGTTTTTCGTATTTTTATTTCATTTTTGTTAACATTTATATAATTAAAGGATTTTTGAGAGAAATAAGTGGTGGGTGGTTGAGTGATTGTAGTTTCATGCTTGAGGGGAAGAAGGAGGTTGTTTAATAATTATAAAAGTTTTGTTGCCAAAATGTTTATTTCTTTTATTTATAGAACTAAAAATGTAGCAATTAATTTTTACGATGTACTAAATAAAAGTTATTAAAGGAGATAAACAAATGTTATAATAAAATAAAGAAAAACTTTAATGAGTTTGGAGGGGATTTGGAAAAATATAGAAATATAAAATGAATCATAATTACAAAGGAAAACCAATTTAAGTGGAATTTAAAGAAAGCTAAATCAATCTTACTACTAAAATTATTTAAATGAAATTTACATTTCAATAAAGATTTGACAAGATTATTTTATTTTTAAAATCCCTAATAAAATATCTTGTCTTAAGTAGATTTATAAATAAAATGGCTATGAACTTTATCTACACACCCACTAATGTATTATCACTAGTTGCTTTGCTTAGATTTTCTTTTATACAATTTTCTTTAAGATTAATTTTCTTTATTTTAACAAAGTAAAAATAATTTTTATCTTATCGCTATTGGTTCTCTGCCACCTTTGCAGTGCTTCGGTCATATGTCAGGATGGCCGAGCGGTCTAAGGCGCCAGACTCAAGTGTTATAACTTGCTTTGTTCAAACAAAGTGTTCTATGAGCGTTCTGGTCCTCTCTGAGGGCGTGGGTTCGAATCCCACTTTTTCTGACAAAGAACTTTTTTTTGGAAATATTTAGTTTTTATTAAACAAATGAGTTTTATTATAAAATATATTTCTATAGAAAATATTCTCTTCAAAAGATTTTCTTATTATAATATTTTCACTTCATTAGATTTCTATAGGAAAATTTCTCTCAATGAATTTCCTGTAAAATATTTTCTCTTTAAATAATTCCTGTAAAAAATTTTCTCTTTAAAAGATTTTCTATAGAATTATTTCTCTTTTAAAAGATTTCTGTAAAATATTTTCTCTTTAAAAGATTTCTATAGATATTTTCTCTTTAAAAGATTTTCTATTGAATATTTCTCTTTAAAAGATTTTCTGTAGAAAATGCTTATCTTAAAAAAATTTTCTTTATAAAATTATCTCTTCAAAGATTTTCAATAGAAAATTTCCTTCTCTTCAAAGATTTTCTATAGAAAAATTTTCCTCTCTTTAAAAGATTTTTTATAGAAAATTTTCCTCTTTTAAAAGATTTTTTATAACATTTTTCTCTCTTGCAAAAATCTTCTATAGAAATTTATTTCTCTTCTAAAATCTTCTTAGAATTTATTTCTCTTCAAAAATCCTTCTATAATAAATTTATTTCTCTTCAAAGATTTCCTATAGAAATTTTGTCTCTTCGAAGATTTCCTATAGAAATTTGTCCTCGAAAGTTTTCTATAGAAATTTTTTTCCTCTAGAAAAATTTATGTAAGAAAATTTGTCTTTAAAATATTTTCTATAGAAAATTTCTGCTAGAATAATTTTTCTATAGGAAAAAATTTCTGCTAGAATTAATTTTTCTATAGAAAAATTTCTGCCTAGAATAATTTTCTATTAGAAAATTCTGGTAGACATAATTTCTAAGAAAAATTTCTGAGAATAATTTTCTATAAAAAATTTCTGTAGAATAATTTCTATTAGAAAATTTCTGCTAGGAATTAATTTTCTATAGAAAATTTCTGTAGAATAATTTTCTATCAGAAAATTTCTGTGGAATAATTTTCTATAGAAAATTCTTAGAATAATTTTCTATAGAAAGAAATTTCTGTAGAATAATTTTCTTATAGAAAATTTTCTGTTAGAATAATTTTCTATTAAAAAATTTCTGTAGAATAATTTTCTATAGAAAATTTCTCTAGAATAATTTTCTATAGAAAATTCTCTTAGAATAATTTTCTACTAGAAAATTTCATCTAGAATAATTTTCCTATAGAATAATTTTCTATAGAAAATTTCTGTAGGAATAATTTTCTATAGAAAATTTCTGTAGAATAATTTCTATAGAAAATTTCGTAGAATAAAATTTTCTATAGAAAAATTTCTGTAAGAATAATTTCTATAGAAAAATTTTCTGCTAGAATAATTTCTATAGAAAATTTCTGCTAGAATTAATTTCTATAGAAAATTGTTCTTCAAATATTTTCTATAGAAAATTGTTCTTCAAATAACTTTCTATAGAAAAATTGTTTCTTCAAATATTTTCTATAGAAAATTGTTCTTCAAATATTTTTCTATTAGGGAAAATTTGTTCTTCATAATATTTTCTATATAACAATTGTTCTTCAAATATTTTCTATTACGAAATTGTTCTTCAAATATTTCTATTAGAAAATTGTTCTCAAATACTTTTCTATAGAAAATTGTTCTTCAAATATATTTTCTATAGAAAATTTTCTTCAAATATTCTATGGAAAATGTCTTCAAAAAATTTTAACTATAGAAAATTTCTCTGGAAATATTTTCTAAGAAAATTTTCTCTGGAAATATTTCTATAGAAAATTTCTTCTGAAATATTTCTATAGAAAATTTCTCTGAAAATAATTTTCTATCGAAAATTTCTCTGGAAATATTTCCTATAGAAAATTTCTCTGGAAATATCTTATTAGAAAAATTTCTCTGGAAATATTTTCTACAGAAAATTTCTCTGGAAATATTTTCCATATAAAAATTCTCTTGGAAATATTTTCCATAGAAAAATTTCTCTAGAAATATTTTCTATAGAAATTTCTAAAACTGGAAATATTTTCTATAGAAAAATTTCATCCCTGGAAATATTTTCTTATAGAAAATTTCTCTGAAATATTTTCTATAGAAAATTTCTCTGCGAAATATTTTCTATAGAAAATTTCTCTGGAAATATTTTTCTTATAGAAAATTTCTCTGGAAATATTTTTCTATAGAAAATTTCTTTGGAAAATTTCTATAGGAAAATTTCTCTGGAAAATAAATTTTCTATAGAAAATTTTCTCTGGAAATATTCTTTCTGTAGAAAATTTCTCTGGAAATATTTATTAGAAAATTTTTGTGGAAATTTTTTTTATAGAAATGTTTCTCCCTTAAATTATTTTCCCTTGAAAATTTTGTCGTTATGTCTAGAAAATTTCTCTTATAATATTTTCTGTAAAAAAAATCTTCTTTTTATTTTCTTCTAATTAGAAAAATAACTTAAAGTTCAATAAAGTTCATTTAAAGTTCAACTGAAGTATTTAAAAACTCATTCCTTCAGTTGCTATTTTTTCTTCCAAATATTTATTTTACAAATTTTCCAGTTATAAACAATAAAAAAACTCTCTTCTTAGTCTTCAATTACAACCACTTTTGTTTATCGATTACAATTTACCAATGTTTTTAAGTTTTTTTCATACTCATACTTTACAAAACACTTTTGTCATAAATACTTGAAAAATTTTTAATCTAAAATTTCTCACAATTGTTCGCCCCAAAGGTTCTACAAATTCCAGCACGTTACGGTTTTAGTTGCACTTATAAAATCATTTTAACCAAATAACTTGATCTTTGGGGTAACAATTTACAATAACAATAAAAAAAAGAGTAGGAAAATTTAATTGAAAAAAAAAAAAAAAAAAAACGCATTTTATTTGTTTTAACAAATTAGCAACAAACAAAAAGTTAAAAAACAAAATTTGTTTTTAAAGAGGAAGGACGGAAGCAGACATAACAATGGAAATGAAAATTACTAAAACATGGAGAGGAGATTTTCGCAATTAATTTATAAATTACAAAAATAAAAGTGACAAATAGATTTTGAAATTAAATTAAAAAGGGTTATGCTTATGTGAGAGATAAAGAGTTAAAAACATCTGTTTTTTAAGGGAATTAAAAGGTTTTTACTATTTAGTTTAAAATTAATTTATTTAAAATTAATTCTTGTTAAAATTTTTTATTGTCCTTAAGTTGGTGACAAAAAAAATGTATAAAAATGTAGCCATTGTTTTACAACCGAAAAAACATTAAAAACCACTTAAGAGATTCCTTTTTTACTCTTAATTTTTTTTTTTCAAAGAGATGTGGGGAGAAAGAAACCTTGAAATTTAGTTTGAAAAACTTTAACTAAAAACAAATGTATGTGTAAAGGAAATATATGTATTTTTTTAAAGCTATAGTATGTCTCAACCATGTTTTAGCATGTTGTAACATGCTTTTAATTTTGTTTTCTATTTCTTGCTAAACTTAAGAAGATTTTTTTGGAGACAAATTTTT
Organism: Phormia regina; assembly: GCA_001735545.1. Classification (NCBI taxonomy): domain Eukaryota; kingdom Metazoa; phylum Arthropoda; class Insecta; order Diptera; family Calliphoridae; genus Phormia; species Phormia regina. The sequence goes on along the minus strand of MINK01191282.1, from coordinate 27,250 downwards.
TAAAATAAAAATAAATTTTCTAAACAACATATGTTTTAGAAATACGAAGAGAGCACGAAACAACCAAAAGCTACTTTAAAATGTAAGTTTATCAAAACATGATGAACATCTTTAATGATACAACAGCTGTTAAAGAATTAATTTTTGTATTTTCCCTTTTGTTATTTTCCTTAAAGAATATAAATTAAATATAAGTTCCGTATTTTAAATAAGAAAATAAGTATAAATTACCTAAATTTGAAAAATTAAAAAGTAACAGACATTAAAACTACCCCTATAACATTATACCCATTGTTGCAATTTGAAAATAAATCAAAATCTCTCAAAAATATTTAATTTAAATTTAAAAAAATCTCATTAAATTTCTATTTAAAATCACCACCTTTGAAATATTATCTTATTTCTGTTCTCTGCTTTTATTAAATATTGTTAGATGTAAAGAACCTAAATTTGTTTTTTTTTTTATATTTTATTTTTTCTCCCTCAGTTCAGGAGGTGTGTATTTCCTGTCCTAACTTGTATTTATTTTGCCTTTTTGTTAGTGTTGAGCCAACGTAAAATATTTATGCTTAAACTCCTTACTAAAATTGACAATTATTGTTTTCGACATGTTTCGAATATTTTATGAATTATTTAGTTTTTAAACACAACCACAACCAAACAAGTGTTTTTTTTCTTATACACATTTCTATGTATAAATTTTTCAAACGGTTTTCATTAAATAAAAACAAAATAGAGATAAAAAAATATAAAAAAGAATCTAACAAATTTGTAATTTAGATTAACAGATGTTTAGTTTTTAAAACAGCGATACTTTGTCATAATATCATACATAATCTCAAATCATGTTTTTTTAATCTAATATAATTCTTTTAAATATCTTTAACCGTGATTTTTATAGTAGTGGGAGCAATCTATTTAAGCATCTATTTTGAGAATTCCCTATTAATTATTAGAGCTTAAAATGTTCATATGATGACAACGTTTTTTTTTACCAAAATACATTCTAAATAGAAAAAATTTTATATAGACACATCAACATCAACAGGAAAACTACATTGTAATTATTATATGTTTGTGAACAATATAATAATTCGTCATGGTTTAGTGAATTTGTAGTTGTACTTGTAAAAACTAATTAAATGAAAATAAAGAACAATTTTTGAAAAAAAAAAAATATGTTCATTGAGAAATATTTATTCGATAAAAAAAACTTAAGAACTTATGGTTTCCAATGAAAAAAGAGAAATTTTCCATAGGAGATTATTTTAAACATAGTTTTTATAGAAAATATTCTATAGAAAAATACTTAAGAGAAATTTTTTATATAAAATACTTTAAGAGGAAATTTTCTAAATGAAATACTTTAAGAGAAATTTTCTAAAGAAAAATACTTTAAGAGAAATTTTCTAAAGAAAATACTTTAAGATAAATTTTCTATAGAAAATACTTTTAAAAGCAGAGAATTTCTATAGAAAATAAACTTTTAAAAGAAATTTTCTATAGGGAAAATACTTCAAAGAGAAATTCTATAGAAATACTTCAGAGAAATTTTCTATAGAAATATTTCAGAGAAATTTCTACAGGAAATATTTCAAGAAAAATTTTTCTATAGGAAATATTTCAAGAAAATTTTCTATAGAAAAATATTTCAAAAGAGAAATTTTCTATAGGAAATATTTCAAGAGAAATTTTCTACAGACAAAATTATTCCAGGGAAATTTTTAGAGAAACCATTCCAGAGAAATTTTCTAGAGAAAACATTTCCAGAGAAATTTTCTAGAGAAAACATTTCCAGAGAAATTTTCTAGACGAAAACATTATCCAGAGGAATTTTCTAGAGAAATACATTTCCAGAGAAATTTTTCTTAGAGAAAAAAATTTCCAGATAAAAATATTCCAGGAAATTTTGTAGAGTAAATATTTCCAGAGAAATTGTTAAAGTAAATATTCCAGAGAAATTTTCTATAGAAAATGATTTCAAGAGAAATTTTCTATAGAAAATATTTCAGAGAAATTTTTCTATAGAAAATATTCAAGAGAAATTTTCTATAGAAAATATTTTCAAGACGAAATTTTCTTATAGAAAAAAAAATTTCATAGAGAAATTTTCTATAGAAAATATTTCAGAGAAATTTTCTATAGAAAATATTTCAAGAGAAAATTTTCTATAGAAATATTTCAAGAGAAATTTCTAAGAAAATATTTCAGAGAAATTTTCTAGCAAGAAAATATTTCAAGAAAAAATATTTCAAGGAGGAAATTTTTCTAGAGAAAATATTTCCAGAGAAATTTTTCTAGAGAAAATTATTTACCAGAGAAATTTTCTAGAGAAAAATATTTTTTAAAAAATTTTCTATAGAAAAATATTTGAGAACAAATTTTCTATAGAAAATATTTCAAGAGGATTTTCTAGAGAAATTTTCTAAGAGAAAATATTTCCAGGAGAAATTTTCTAAGAGAAAATATTTCAAAAGAGAAATTTTCTAGAGAAAATATATTTAAGAGGAATTATTATAGCGAAAATATTTCAAGAAGAATTTTCTAGTGAAATATTAAAATAAATTTTCTATAAATATAATCAAGAAAATATATATGTATTCAGAGAACATTTTTTTCTATATTTTAAAAAATGTAATTTAAAGAGAACATTGTACTATAAAATGTATTAAGGATAAAATGTATTAAGAGAACATTTTCTATATAAAATGTATTAAGAGAACATTTTCTATATAAAATGTATTAAGAGAACATTTTCTATATAAAATGTATTAAGAGAACATTTTCTATATAAAATGTATTAAGAGAACATTTTCTATATAAAAATCTTTTGTAAAGGAACATTTTCTTTAGAAAATCTTTTGTAAAGAATATTTTCTTTAGAACATCTTTTCGAAGAGAAAATATCCTATAGAAAATTTATTCGAGGAAAAATACTCTATAGAAAATCTTTAAAAAGGTAATATTCTGTAAAACTGGCACGGATCTAGCCAAATATTTTGGGGGAGGAAAATAGTATGATTTTAAGAACTATTTCCTCAAATTACTCGATTTAGTACACATTCTTAGTTAATAATTTTCATTTTGGGGAGGGAGATTTCCTTTTTTCCCTCCCCGTGGGTCCGCGCTTACTGTAAAAAATCTATTCTGTAAAAATCTTTTGAAGAGAAAATTAAAAAATTTCTCTTTATAAATTTCGTCTAGAAATGATCTCTTAATCCATATATATTGAATATTCTTTGTTAGAAGGATGCTTCAAAATTATTTTCAATAAAAAATTTATGAATATATTTCTCAAGGAAAATTCTATAAAAAAATACATTTTAAATAATTTCTTGACACTATATTTTTATTTATAATTTATAATTAAATTTTCATATTTTTGATCTATTGGTTTAAATTCCTAAATATTAAGGAAATCAAATATGATGACCCAACATTTAACACCATTTATTGTCTGGCAGAAAAAAAAGTATTTTAAATCACTACCACCATTATCATCATATAAGATGAATTAAATACATTTTCCAATGTATGTAATCAACCACTAACTGGCTGGTTTTAAACATGACTCAACAAATATTACTTGTTACAAGGACATGTAAAAGTATTCAAAAAGGATATAAAAATCTCATCCTTGAAAAAGCAAAGAGACAACATTTTAAATTATATAAAATAAGGTCTGACCAAAATGGAGACATTATTTTATGTATTGGGCTTTTAAATCCCAGTTAAACTGTTTCAGTTCTGTTTCCAAAAACAAAACATCCCAGTTTTAAGACCAAGAGAAGGAGCAAATCAAATAACACTCTGGTGGCAACATGTTCTGCTGATATTAAAAAAGAAAATCTCTTTATTTTTCTGAAAAAGGGTGACTGGCTTAAAACGCTGAACACAGCAAGTGAAAAAAAGGAAAGTAAAATATGAAGTCCTTTTGTTTTTTTCTTTTTTCAGTTATTCCTTGTGTCTTTTTTTTGGATTTTAGTAATATTTATTTTTATAGCTTGTTACTTTAGTCTTTTTTTTTTAATAAAGTTTTTTTTTTTTGTTTTTATACTCTTGGCTTTAGGTAAATTGTAGTAAAAATATTTTATATTTCATTGCAAAATAACCATCTGTGTATGTATGCGCTTCATTGTTTATTCTTTGCTTTTTTGGCAAAGAATTTTCCAAAGACATGGTGCCAGGTTTTTGGAAAACAGACAAAAAGGAATAAAATTTACACAGTAATATTTTACTAAAGTTTTTTCTAGAATTTTATGTTTATTTTTTCAATACTTTTAGTTTTGTTATTGTAATTTTTCACGACCAGACATTGTTGATTTTTAATTTTATGATATCATCATCAAATACTCATACTTTGGTTATTAAAAACAAATATTATTAAACAGTGGAGATAGATTATGAATAATATAAATTATAATTTATAAATTATCTATATATATAAAAGACTGACTGACTGACTAACTGACTTACTGACTTACTGACTGATTCATCATCCCACAACCCAAACGGCTAAAGCTAGAGGGATGAAATTTGAAACGTAGGTAGGTCTCCCTCCATATAGATCCACTAAGACGGGATTTTTGGAAATTCGAATGTAAAAAGATGTAAAAAAGGGGAAAAACGGGGAAAAAAATCGGGAACCTTATAACTCGCAAACTAACAATGATACAAAAAAAAAGTTGAATAGTTATCGTTATTCATTTAAAAAATAATTGAACAGGTATCTGGTACTTTTTTGAAAATCATTTTTGTCACCATATGTATCTTTGAAACCAATGAACATACAGATTAAATTCATGTCATATTCATAACTTATCAAAAAATGAGAAATACAAATTCGGTACTTTTTAGAAATTCAAACATTTAAGGGCAAAAAACCATACCTATTTTTGGTACTTTTTTCATAAAACATTTTTTTTATATTTATTGAAATGTTCAAATGNNNGTTCAAAAGTTTAGACTTTATTGGTACTAAAAAACCACAATTTAGGAAATTTATTGGACATTTGATACATTCGCGTTAGGGGATAAGAAAGTACCCCAACAAAAAAAAAATGGGGAAAAGGAAGGGATTACATTTAAATTCAAACTTAAATAATGAATTTCAATTACATTAAACATAGAAGACATGAAATTAGTAATGTGTCGTGGACTTTAAGATATAAGCCTTGAGTAAGAAATAAGAAAGAGGGATTTTGGTACTTGTTTTGTTTTTTTCTATTAAAATGGACTTTTTTGAATTTTCTGTAATATTTAACCTAGAAACATGAAATTAAATACGCATGATCCGATGTTGAAAAGAATTCACAAAGTGGGACTTGGTGGTACTTTTTCGGTCTTCTAATGGTACTTTTTGAATTTTCTATAGTTATGAACCTAGGAACATGAAATTAAGAATATGTGGTCTTTAGATAATAAGAATTCATAAGAAGGGACTTTGTGGTACTTTTTTGTTATTTTAGTGGTACTTTTTTGGAATTTCTATAATTATGAACTCAGAAACATGAAATTTGGGATATGTGGCCTTTAGTTAATGAGAATTCATAAGAGGGGACTTTGTGGTAAATTTTTGTTATTTGAATGGTATTTTTTTCAATTTTCTAAAATTATGAACCTAGAAACATGAAATTAGGGTTTTGTGATCCTAAAGGAATGAGAATCCGTCACAGGGATTTTGTGGTACTTTTTGTTTTTCTAATGGTACTTTTTGAATTTCTGTAATATTTAACCTACAAACAGGAAATTAAACATACACGGTCCTATATGGGAAGAAATTCACCAGAGCGGTCTTTGTGGTACTTTTTTGTTCTTCTAATGGTACTTTTTGATTTTTACTTTTTATAATTATGCACCTAGAAAGATGAATTAAATGATATGTAGTCCTAAATGAATGTGAATGCATAAGAAAAGATTTTATGGTACCTTTTTGTTCTGATGGTACCTTTTGAATTTTCTATAATTTTTAATTTGGATACAGGGTCCTAAGCTAATGAAAATTCATTAGGGGACATTGTGGTACTTTTTCGTTTATATGATTGTTTTATTATATTTTTAAAGAATATCGAAGTCAATGATTCCATGTTAAAACGGATTCCATGTCATGTTGAAACATCCTGTAAAAGAATTTTCACTGAGTTTCTATCAGCTCAGTAGTTTCGGAGTTATGATACAAAAAATTAAACAAGTTTTTTTTTTTTTTGTTTAAAAAAATGATTAAAAATCGAAAACGACAAAAACAGTTCAGATTTATTGATTTATCTAAATCCACATGTAATAGCAACAAAATGACATATCGTACATAAAAATCTATTGATTCTTTTCGCATTTATTCATAATTAAGTGAATTAGCTCATTTACATAAAATTTTAGTTTTTTGTGATATTATATTTGTGCCAAATTTCAGCCCCTTACCTTGTCCCTTTCCATTCCGAATGTAAGTAGGACCCAAATAATATATACTTTATGGGTTTTTTCGACATATTACACGCGGAATGACAAAATCACCCATCTGAATAGTTTTTGCGTTTTCGATTTTTAATAATTTTTTTTAAACCAAAAAAAAAAACGTTTTTTTCACAAAAAAAATATTGTTTGTTTATTTATTATAACTCCGAAACTACTGAGCCGATTGAACCACAATGTATGAAGGGATTAAAGGATATGTAAATATAAATTTTTCTAAATTTATTTCAATAATATCGTACTAAAACTTTTTGAGTTTTCATTAATTATGTAGAAAACGTCTAAAAAAATATAATTTCACCTAAAAATTTAAAAAAAGCTCTTTATAGAATTTAAAATTTGGACCATATTTGTACTACTGGAACCACAATTCATCAAAATTGTGTAGTGGTTTTTAAGCCTCCAAAATCTTTCTGATTTTGTTGCCTTGTGTTATAATAATTTTTATATATTAAAAGGTGTTTATCATTTTTTGCTTCACATCTCCTTAATGGGTTAAATATTCTATACATATTCTCAGTTGAAATGAAATTCTCTCACTTATGATTAAATTAATAAAACGCATCTACTGTAAACTTCTTATACTCACAATCGTACAAAGTATCTACGCGCTCTTTAATTTATAGTTTTAATTGAATTGATTCGCTCTAATTAAAAACATTCAGCTGATGATGATGATGATCTGCTTTTCTTTACAATTTGTTTTTCTATTGCATTTTTTTTAATATGTTTTTAATTTTGAAATCTTAAAAATAAAAATAATTAAATGTATGCAGATGCAATATCATATTTTTCATTAACATTTTTCTTTAATTTAATTATAAAAATTATTAATTTTAATTGGTACATATTTTTCTTTTATTGTAAAATATAGAAAAATATTTATTTTAATTTTTTTCCTTTTAGTTTTAACTTTTGTTAAGAACTCTTTTTAAATTTATCATAAAGTTTTTCTTGATTTGTGTTCTAATTTCAGCATGATTAAGTGCAAAAGAAAACTTTTAGTTTTACACTTTTTCCTTTTATTCTATGCCTTTAAATTGGTATTTGTTTGTTTGTAAAATACAGGATGATGATGATGATGATGCTCATGTAGTGTTGGTTAAATGTGTTTTTAATTAGAGTTACCTTCAGTGTTGCCAGAAGGCTAGAGAATAATCTTAAATTGAACTTTAAAAAAAGATTAAAAAATGCCTATGCCGAATATTTTATACTCGTCACCATATTTTATCAACAAATAAAATGTTCGCCTTAAAGTATGCTTCTTATTTATAAATCTTAATTAAAATGTTTAATATATATGTTTGTGTGTGGACTTATATTACATTTTTTTAGTTTTTAGCCTATAACTTCTCTTTGTTTATGAACGGATTCCGAAACCGACAATTTATAAAAATATTTATGACCGATTTATATAAAAATAAAAATCTTTAGCTTTAACAAGGGCTTCAAGAAAACCAATATGCGTTCTAAATGATATCTCAGTTATTATATAGCCGATTAAATTCAAAAATCAGGTTTAACCGATCTTGCCGATGTTATTTAAAAACGTAACATTTTCTCAGGAATATTGTCCGATCTCAGTTTATATAAGAGAAACCTGACACTTTTACATGGAGTTGTCATTAAAAGGGTCTAATTAGCCTCTTGGGACAGATATGTCTGTGATAACAGAATAGGTCACAAAAATGGTTCAATAGGATAGGTTCAGTGACGATTATATTTTAATAAGAATTTGATGAAAATTCGGTAATTGTTTACTTTACTACTTTTTGTATTATTATTTATTTATTTAATTTTACGATTTTTTGTTAATGTCGAATCGAACTCATGTTCATCTAACGCAAGGGTTCTCAAATGGGGCTCCGCAAACGACAAGGGTAAAAAAGATAATATTGAAGAATATTCTTAAAAACACATTTTTTTCTTTTTATAAAAATATTATGTCGAAAGTTAAAATAAAAATTGCAAATAAAACATATTTATAGCAGAGAAGGAAAATAACAAGTGTTGCCAGAACTTGAGAAAAATAAAAGCTAAATTGGACTATAAAAATGGTCAGAAAAGGCTAAGTGTCCCAAAAAATAAAACCAGAAAAAGATAATATATTTTCTTAATAAAAACACTTTTATTTCTTAGTTTTTGGTCCACTTTCATATTCAAATTTTCGACTATAAAATTTACTTTTTTCCGAAGTGTAATTGATTTTGAATGAAAACTTTTAACTTTTATAGATTCCTAAACTGTCATCCTTTGGAGTTTCGTACTTTTTTTTTCGAAAATATAGACTAAAGTCAGTCAGTTTCTATAAAGTGAGTGAAATGCGAGAAAAATGTGTACCATGTCCTAGGCGTTTTTGGATTTTTTTATCTATTTTAATGACATCTTTGTAAAGATACCTTTCAGAAGTTAAAATAAAAAAAAATAGATAATCAATTTTTAGCTCCCTTACCTCTGTCTTTGAGAATTCTGTTGGGTGTATCTTCCAAACATATTATTATAAACACCTCTGCCACGCATACACCAAATTTCACACNAATCGGAAAANCCNATTAAAAGTTACAGATATTTCTAAAAATGTTCGATGTNNG
>MINK01191282.1:0-17869 GCA_001735545.1 Phormia regina | reverse complement strand
ATTTTACTTTACAATTTCAATTTACAGAACATTTTCAATAAATATTTAATTTATAAAAATAATCTATTAATTTTTTTGTTCTAAATCCAATTATTGGTAATTTTTATTCTATTGTACAAAATTTAAAAATATTCATCTAAATAACCCTAATACATGTTAAACATTGTCAAATATTAAAGGGTTATTCCAAATGTTTACATTCGAGTATTTGAATGTTTGACTTGCAGCAAGTGACTTGACAAAACCGCATACTGTAACACTACTGATGAATACTAAATTGTTTTTTCAAAATACAAATAAACAAACAAAACAACGAATGATATGAAACATGACAAGTTGACGAAAAAGTTTGATCACGAAATCTTTACTGAAAATGGAAAAAGCGAAAATGGCTTAAATTTAATTAAACATTTAGTTTCATTTTAAAATTTTAATAACCCTTCTTGAAACGTGTAATCAAGAAATAAAATAATAAAGCTGAGATGAAATAAAAAAAAGAATCATAGGCACGCACAATGATTATAAATGTATAAATGACAAAAATTTAAGAAAATATTAAAAACATATCGACTCTTAAAAAACTAATTTTTTGCGTATTAACTTCCCGTTCCAATAGTATTATTTTGTTCATTACTTCATTCAAACTACATGTTTAAGTCTTTTTCTTTATTATTCCCTCTTTAAAGGGTTAATCCTAGCGGAATAGTGTAAAGAAAAAATAACTTTAACAAAACAAACTCGTAAACTATCATAGAATAAATCTATTTTTTTAAACAATATTTAATTTATGTAATTAGTTGAATTAATGTTTTCTTCTAACATGAATTCAAACACAAATACGTAATACAAGACATCTAACAAGCGCCAACTTTATCAACAAAGGAGTATATCATTATACTACATTACACTATACTCTAAGAATTCTTTCATACTTTTACTTACAACCACTTACCCTTTTGCGTAAACTAGTATTAGACAAAACGAAATCATTAGTCAGGGTTGAACTCCTTCATTGTAAGCACAAGAGTTTGCTAGAGGACTAAGGAGAACTCTGATCAAGAGAGGTTGGGATAAGCATATCGGGTAACATCAGAGCTGGATATATTAATGGTAACAAACATGTGGAGCCTCGATTTGGCACACTTAATATGAGTTTTTGAGCTCTGTGCTCTCTTCATTTATGGTTTCATGCTGAGGTAGATTATCGTATTAAAGCTATCGAAAACAATAATTATCATGACTTCCAAAGACATATAAAAACTTACATCACTTTAACATATCGTTATCGATAAAGCCCCCTCAGTCATATACTTTATATAATCTGATATAAATAATAATACTATATTCATATATGAGTAAACTTCAATTTACAATATATATTTTTTGTCTATATATTAAGTTTTTTCATTGTAAACTTTTAGTTTTTTTCTTTTATTGCTTTAAATACAAGGCACAATTGATTTTTGTTTTTTTTTGTTTGTTTTACAACTTAAATACTAACAACAAGAAAACTTGATGGGTTATGAAAAAAATTTTCAACAATTAATGATATGGAAGTAGTTGGTATTCAAAATTGCAAACAATATAATTTTCTTTTTTTTTTAAATATATAAGAATAAATATATAAAAATAATAGTATCGTTTGTATTTTTTCGCATAATGATTTCTATATACAAGAGAAATTATGTATGAATAATTAATTAGTTTAAATAGTTAGCAAAAAATATATAAATATAGATAAAATACTTCAAGAAAAAATAAGTAAACAAAACTAAACTACAAAGTAAAGATTAAATAAAATATTTATATATAAAAAAAGAAAAATAAAGCACCCTGTATATAAAAAAATATATGTAGAAAATACAATTGTTCGTTTATTTTTTTTAAAGAATAAATTAAACTAAATTAAAGCAATTTGATTGCCAAATAATAGCAACATGGGGAAGTAAAGGGAGTAGAACATTAGACATAAAATACTTGTTATATTTAATCAAAAAATTTGGGTCTCTAAGTAAAATTACGTCTATAATGGTAAAATGGACGTTGTATGTAAGTGTCTCAGGTTTATGTTGTAAATACAAATAATAACAAAACAAATGGAACGATGATATTTTTGTAAAACATTTAAATTAATCTCGTTCGTTTTAGATATGTTATTAAAAGACTATAAATAAATTTATATTGAGCCAAAGAAGGTATAATGCTGTCTCTTTGATGACGTAAATTACCAATAACTCTAGGTATGTCCAAATCCTAAAATAAGTTATAAATTTAATTTTAATAAATTTGATTTTATTTCTACAGAGAAAAATTAAACAAACCTCATTATGATCCAAAGTATAAAGTAATAAATCTGCTGTTAAGGTAACTCCAGATCTACCGCCTCCTTCTAGACAATGTAATAAAACTGGAGGATTTGTATTATGTCCGGGTGGTACTTCATTTATTGAAGCCATACGCACTGAATTGAGCTCTTCTAAAAAGTCTAAGAAATGATTTACATCACGTGGACAATTTTGTTCAGCCCAGTCGGTGTAGTTTAGATGCCAGACAGAACGATAACGTCTTGATTGTATATGATAAAGACGAAGTTTGCTGGTAATACAACGATCGGTAGTTTGAGAAAATTCCTGATATACTTGGAACTGAAAGGATAAAGAAATATTATTAATAAAACATTGATTACAAACTTTTCTATTGAAAATTCATTAGAAAACTCAGTTCATCAATAAATTTTCTTTAGAACACTGAGGATTTATCAATAAATTCTAGTATATTTTTTAGTGAAATATAAGAAACCAACTCACCTGACCAAACTCCATGCGTTGATTTGTATTGGGCGGTATATAATTCAAATCCTCCGATAGCTGGACAATTAAATAAACATCAGCTTCCCAAACACATTGCCAAAATATTCGTGTGGTCAATTCTTCATGAGGTGATTGAGCCACAATATAGAAACGTTGTTTATTACCCACAGTAGCCTAAAAGTTAAATTAATTGAAAATTAACTAACTATTCAAGCACTTAAAACAAATTCAATTTACCGATATATGAGAAGCATTTACATAGCCATGACGATTTTCCATTGTGGGTGTCAAACGTACACGATTATCATCGTAAGGTAGGAAATTAGGATCTGAGTTCTTCATGGCATTTTCTTCTTTCAGAGCACAATCATAGCGTGCCATTTCTCGTCGTTTAGGTATAGCCTCAAATTCCATAAACAGCTGGGAGTCGGTTAACTTATCAGTGAGAATTTGACACTGTTTAAAGGAGACATAAAATTATTATTACTTTCTTTAAAAGCAAAATGTAAATATATTACCAATTTATCTTTGGAATATTGTCCCGATATTGGTTGTAATTTCGGCACCCCTGTTGACCATCTGTGGTGTAGATTTAGATCATCTTGTGCCAATTTTATTTTTTGTAATTTTGTTGTATTGGCCGCCTTTTCTCTACCCAATGTCGCTGATTTCTGTTTGTCGGGGGTTTTACTTCTTCCCAAGAAATTCCAACGTTTTTTACGTTTTTCTTTCGAAGTTGTATTACCCGCAGTACTAGAACTTTGTGTTGTAGTATCTAATGTTGTATTATACATGGAAGATGATGTGGAAGACAAATTCATCGCTGAAAAATGATGACTTAACGAATCATCATGAGATGTGGAAGAGGCGATTCGTGTTGAGTTCATGGCTGCATTTGTAGATGTTGTGGGTGTGGAGGTGGCTTGTATAACATCAACAGCTGAAACAGAAGAAGCACTTTTCATGTTCTTATGTTGCCTAGGAGGTGGAGTCATCTTTACAGGCGTTTGTTCCGGTACTGTTGAAGTTTGTCCTATTGCTGGTGCCGCTGAAGCTGCCCTTACCGCTCTTTGTGGCGGTGTTGGATCTAACAATTGTACATCAGTACTAGCTGCTCTATCGGGTTGAGTTTGATGATTGAATTTTTTAATATTCATGGAAATTTCATCGGGTTCATCTTGAGCTTGAAGATATTGATGTATTTGTTGTTGGGCCAATTGTTGTACGGGTGGCGCTGCCGGTTCCCTATGCTGTACATGATGATGTCTAGTTGCTGGTACTGGTGGCTGATTCGGCATTCCACCTGGTGCAGATTGTATGGAAGATGTACGATTTCTTATTTCCACATTGTGGGTAGAAGATCCTGACGAACGTTGCTCAGTATTTCGTTGTGGAGTCACTGAAGTCGAGGATGTATATTGAGGCAGTGGCACATTTTCGTAAATTGGTTCTATGGAACCATTCATGGCATTACGTTGCAGCGCTGCTGGCTGTGCTGTTTGCATATTAGCTGACGTACGATAACCCGAAGGCGGTAAAGTAGGAGAATTTTGTTCATAACTTTGTGTGCTATTAGCAGCATGAGTGGCTGCTGCTTGACTTAAAGCCGACTGCCTCAATTGAGACATAATAGAGGGCTGTTCTTCGATCATATTCAAATTCTCAAAAGTACCATGTGGCGGAAGATAAGATTGCGAGTGACCAATATGTCCCATATAAGGATATTGATGTAACATAGTAGCTCCTGAAGAAGTGGTTATTTGTCCGGGATTTCCTATTTGTCCATTATAGGGATATTGAGAATTTAAAAGATTTCTATTCGAAACTAAATCGGGTGAGGAACCAGAAACATATGCCCTATAACCCAACAAAGGACGATGAGAAGCAACAGCTAAATCAGGAGTAGAGGATGAACTCAGACGATTAACCGGATAAGGAGGAGGCGGTTTAGTTCTTATCATTTGCAAACGTTGCGGTAAATCTACATAAACATTATTTTGAGGTGTCGAACCCAAACCAGAGGCGGCAGCTGTAGCTGCTGATAAATTATATTGAGCATGCATAGCTTGAGCGGGTTGTGCTACATCAGGATAACGATGTGTTGCCATATGACCCAACAATAAACCATCACCCGCTTGGTGTACGTCAGGCTGAGAACCAGCATAATAAGCAGCCGCAGAATTATGAGCTGCCAAGGCAGCTGCTTGATATTGTAATTGATTTAGATTATACAACTCATTGGATGGAGTTCTATATTTCAATTGTACGGCAGTTTCATAATCTGGGGCTGGCCTATAAGTAGGCAGCATGGCTTTAAGACGTTCTCTTTCATGAGCATCAGCTGCTAATATATGATTGTTATTATTGTGACCCAAAAAGCTAGAACTACTGTGTAAATTATTATTGCTTAAATCCTGGCAGGAGCTGCTCTGCAAGCGTGTATCTAATATACTGTTGGAGAGATGTTGCGAAGAGGACACATAATCATGAGAGTACTCCTAAAATATTAACAAAATAAATAAACAATTAAAAATTAAATATTTCAATATTTTAAACCCACCTTGCTCAACCAACTCTGACCCATTTGTCCTCCTCCTCCCCCGCCACTATGATGGGCCATATGCAAAGCACTACCATTCATACCATTACCATCGGTCCTACCACTACCTGACTGATGACTAGCTGCCAAGGATATATTGGAAGACATCAACGCCGAAGAAGAATTAGCCGTCGATATAAGGCCATGGGGAGGTAATTGCGATGACGATTGATGATGCAATGATTGAGCTGATGATAAATATTCTTGTGACTGTTGTGTTGAAGGCTGATAATGATTACCACCTATTGTTACCGAATTACTACCCGCTCCTGGCACATAAGTAGCATGATGTTCCAATAGCAAATCTTCACGCGAATCACTCAAATCATAACCACTAAAAGCTGATGCATTTATAGCCTCTGCACCTCCACCTATAGAAATACCATTAGCACTTTCTACATCACCCATACTTGAGGCAGAATCTTCATCTATATAACGTTTAAAGAATTTATGCTGAGTTATACATAATTTCCAAAAATATCTAGCAGTATCTGTCTCAGAGAATATAAATGAACCCAAAAATTGTGAACCATCTGCTTTATTTTGTACTATACGTATAGCACGTTTTTCTATAGTAACTGTATGAAAATCTTTCCATGGAAAATATTGACGACCATTCTCTGCCGTTACTACCATACCATTAATGGCCAAACCTAAATTAATATCATTGCCTAAGTTGTCTTTAGCTTGAAATCGTTCTTCACCATAACCTTCCAATTGTTGACAACATTGTATGTACATTTCTTCAGCCTGTGAAGTGGTCAAATGTTGTATGCCCGAATGTTGTTGTAATACTTCGAGTATTAAACTGTCCAAAAGATTATCATCGTTGACCAGACCTACAAAAATGAAAAAATAATTAAGAAATTAGAAAAAAAAATATTTTTATTTTTTGTAAAAATTTTAAATTTCATTTTATAAAGAAACAAAAAACTATCTGTGATAAATATTCAATTAATAAGTCAACAGTTTCGTAAATTATAAACAAATTTCGTGAGACAGGTACTGTGAAAACTCAACATCTTGGAGGAAGACTTCGTAAAACTACACAAAGACAGGATAATCTGATAGCAAGAGAGTTTACTCCTCGGGAGGTAGTCAATAATCTAAAATTGGAAATTAGTACTCGAACAGTTAGCCGTAGGGCAAATGGGGCTGGTCTCGGTTGTTATCGTGTTGTGAAAAAACCTCTTATTTCTAAAAAGAATCGCTCAGCTCGAATTCAATTTGCCAGAGATCATTTAAATTGAACAAGAACAGACAGTTAATACTGTCTATTCGGATGGAGTCAAATTTAATTTAAAGAGGCACGTGGGAGAACATTTGTAAAACGACCAAAGGAAAACAATTGGACCCAAAATATACTAAACTTGGTGGGTGGCAAATTAGAGTCTGGGATTTTTTCAGGTCAAGGGTCTGGTGTCGCAATCATATTTATAAGAACTATGAACTGGTGATAGGATATCAAAAATCAATTTAAATGATGTATGTATCCATACGCTTGAGGAAAATTATGACCGCTAGTTTGGAAATACCACACGATAACCCAAACACACTTTCTAGGGTTGTAATCGGAGTGGCTACAATCCAATGAGGTACGTATTTGAAAGTAAGGTCCTGTCAATACCAGAATCCAATCCAGTTTAGTCGATCTTTGAACCACAAGTACTTCTGTGACATTGAAGTTTAAATACTTGGTTAGGTCCGTTCCAACTTTATATGGTCCTCATATGTAGGATCAATGTTTGTCGAATCTTCGTTACTGTTAAAGCCAAACATGCAGTGCATAATCAACGACCCTAGTGAATGGGGAAGGAGAGGACGGTTGTGTGGAATAATGTACTAGCGCTTAGTCGAAGCGTAGTCCATTGCTTTGGTGTTAGACGTGAAAGAAACTCAGATAAATTTTCGTTCAACTTTCAGATTTAAAAAAAATCGCCTGGTAACAAAGTGGTTCTCCATAGTACAAGTCTGCAGTGGTGCGTTAATATCTTCTTTGAAAACTGTTCGTAAGCCCAACAAACTGTTGGCAGGTTTGGATCCATTGTTTTAATTTGTTGTCAATACGAGATGCTTTTAACGTTCGATGAAACCGTGGATTGCGGATGAAAGAAGTTGGGTTGGTTTCAACTGAGCACCAAGAAGTCGCTACATCTTGAACAGTTTTTGTAATGAAATTGTCTGTCTCGTCCAGTGTGGAGTTTTGTTGGAACATCCAAATGACATATCAGGTTTCGAAAAATGCTCTTGTAATTCTTTCTGCAGTAATTTCTCTTGAGGCACACTTCTACCACCTGGTGAAAACGTCTAGATTGTGATCAAGCCAACACACTTTCCTGCAGTCAAAAAACCTTCAACAGCGGAATAACATATATGAACGAATTGGTTCTTAAAACATTATTCTAGATGAACTCCGGATAACATACGTTCAATCTTACTAACAAGACAACCGCAGATTTAACCGACTAATAGCTAACAAGCAGATAAAATTAATGGACATTGCATAACCACAGGTATCCGTAGATCATCGGAATGACGATATGTTTAGAAAGCTTTCCGGCAAAAGTAATACACACAACGATCTAAATTACATCAAAAAAGATTAATCGGCTGCGGCTATAAGTGGAATGTGCAAGAATATTTCAAAAGAGAAACTATTGACTCATGTATTGGTTCAATGCATCGTCGTTGTGCCAGCAGTACTTAAAGACCAAAGGGATACCAAACAATAATATGATTATCAAAATTCGACCATATTTGTTAAGAATACCTAAGTTTCCTTTGTTTTGTCAAACACGTATGTTATAAATAAAAATGATTTACTAATGATGTATATATATAATTAATTAAAAATATATTTTATTTTTCACACAACTTTTATTTATTTAAATCATAAAATAATTTATTTATTAATACATTTAAAATTTTAAAAAATACATCATGAAAACCAAAATGTAGAAATTTCCACAAGTAGTTGAATATTTAGAGATCATAAATTTTGAAAACAAAGACTGCACACATTAGACTAGACAAATTGACTCATTAAAGAAATTAATTTGACGTAGTTAATAGAAATATTAACATTGAACCGGTAGTGATTCATTAACTCAAATGTTAATAATTTGTCGTAACAAAATAGTTTAGTTAACAAAACATATCTACGTTTGAATAATAAAATTTACTGATATTGTAGTATAAAAACTTTTCATTAATAGCTTTAAAGAATACCTTAAAATGGTAATAACTGCAAAGTTCGTATTGATATTAAATTGGATATCAAATATGACATTAATAATTTGCAAATTTATAATTGTAATTTAATTTATAAAAAAGAAGAAATATTCACTACCCTGGTAAGTTTTTCGGCATACCAAAGATTTCTTTAGATAATTCTTTTGTTTGTTTTACACTTTGATAATCTGTCGTCTTCTGCTTGCCGACATAGTAATGCCCAATATATGGGCCGTACGTATATCGCAGGCAATTTTACCTTCATGTTATATCGATTTAATTGTAGAAAATAAAATAGTAACGGTCACTGTCATCGCTAAGTGGCGTCGCCTGTGTTACATAGTGTGTACACGTACAAAAAATCTTTGTGACCGGCTCGTATTTTCTAATTGACGACTTAGTGAACGTTCTAAGTCTACCCATTTCGATTTCACTTCTTTTCCTTGACCACATAGCGAGCCAAAAAGAATGCGGCTGTTTGTAGAGTAAACGTTGACAGACATGTGTCGAGACATGCTGACCTTTACTTCGAACACTGATGGTACAGTCAATCGGTGTTGTGAGTGTCTGGAATGAATAAAAAAGAATTAAATATTTTTTAAATGAATTAATTATTAGAATTATAAATCAAAATACAATTGTTAAATACTACCTCCTTATGCACGTGTGTACTGGCCAGATATTTTACGAAATTTAACTTGGATTAAAATATGTTGTAATTGGCTAGTGGTTTAAGTCTTCAGGACCCTCTACAAATTATGTTAGGGTCGCTTTATTATGAAAAAAAACAATTTACAAAAAAAACAACATATAAATTTAAGTGGATTGTTTCATCTAATCATCGTATACTGTAGCGCAGTATCTGCAGATACACATCATTGTTCAAAGAGTACCGCACTTTAATGGATTTTATATTTTTTTCTCTGCGTTGGGTTTTCTGAAAATATGAAAACCGAATGAAAAACAGTTCACATCATACTTCATTCCACTAAGATTAATTGAGAATGAACTGTATAACAATTTGAATTAAAATAAAAAATATTGTTTTTTTTCTTTTTTATTTTCATTACATTTTTGCCGGGGTAGGTAGCCTTATTTTCCATATAAATGTACTGAAACAATAGTGTATCTGTCAGATACAATGCGCCTACGTACGTGACTATCGGAACATGTGCCATGACAGAGGGTTACAAATTTACTAAAAATAAGCGAAAAAGTCAATATTTGAAAAAAAAAAAAATTTGTATTAAAAAATAAATCCCCCCCCCCTTAATCCAAAAAACCCATTAAATTTACTACCTAAAATACGATAAAATCAAAATTACATTAAAAGTTCTTGAAAATACAAACTCGAAAAATTCGAAATTAGTTCGAAAAGCGAATGTGTGCATTGTGTTTTTTGCATAAAGATAAAATATTTTAAAGACATTAAAGTTATTCAAATGATTATGTTATCTAAGAAAATCATATTTGAATTAGAATTGGAAAATTTAAATTTTGAAAAAAAAAAAAAATAAATGATATTTCAAATACTAAATACTTGAAAAATAACATAGTTTCAAGTTATCTTATAGGATGTTTTCAAACGATATTAATAAAATATAAGTAAAATATATTGAGACGAAAAACAAATCTTTTAAAAATATGGCAATTTGAATATATTTCAATAAAACCCGTTTGCAATCCCATTAATTCAGCAAATTGGTTTAAAAAATGGGTATTAACCCCTTTTGAGAGGTTCGGTAAAGTGATAAAAAAAATTTTGGTATTAAACCTTTCTGAATATGGTGTCAATTTGACTCATCTGGTATGTATGCAATTAAATCAATAATGTTTAATAATAGATTTAAAACATTGTATTACATTCTTGTAGCATTAATGTATTTTGTGTGGACATCAAAAAAACAATTTTGTTTTATAAACCAGAAGATTGCAATATTAACCCTTTTTAATATTTGCGTTAAATAATAATTTTTAAAATTAAATTTTATAATTCATATATAAACATTAATAGGTCACAAATATTTTGACTTTAATTATTTTACAATCTGTTAATATTTAATACCAATATTATGAGATTAAAATAAAACCGAAAAAATTGTTGAATCATTAGTGCATCAAAGCGCACTAAAGGGTTAAATTATGATGAAACGATTTCAATTTGTTAATTTGAATTTATTATTTTTGATGTTAGCAGTAAATAATTAATTGTTTCTAATTTTTGACAATATTATTGTTAAAAATTTACATACATTATGTACTCNNTATGTACTCACCCAACGATCTTATATCCATAATCGAAGTAATAACTTTTATGTTTCTGTACATATTTGCTAAAAATATACTTTTTTGTATCTTAAATAGGTTTTAAGAATTTTAATAATTTAAATATTTCATACTTAACAATTTTGTTTTTGTTTTATATTGAAACGACCGTTAAAAACATCAGACATTTTTACATAGCTAAAGCAGGTTTAAATAAGTAACATTTTGGCAAATCATCCATTTTATTACATTGTTGTGTATTTTAAATGGAACTTTTAATTATTAAATTTAATTATTATTAAAATTAATAATCCACATAATTCTAAATATAAATCAAGAGATTCATAGAATTTGCCTGACATTAACCCATAAATGTCAAAGGTCAAATTTTGTAATAGCCGAAATTTTATATATTTTTCGGTAGATTATCATAAAACTTAAGAAATTTATTTATTAACAACTGATATTTACAATGATAGTGAAAAAAAATGAAATTAACCCTTAAACGGCCTTGGGGTCAAAATGACCCCGATTTTTTAAAAACATGCCAATTTGAATATATTTCAATAAAACCCGTTTGTAATCCCATTAGTTCAGCAAATTGACCCTTTTTGAAAGGAATTTTTAGCACGACGTATTTTTATAACCCATAGAACAATTTTAGAGGGGGGACGGGCAAAATTCGAAACTGCGTTTTTTTTTTGGAGCACTCTAATATACATATATATTTTATTTGACAGCCTTTGCTTAAACCAGGAACATAATGGAAATAATTAAAATATATTCGGTAACTTTTGAAGATTTATCAAGATTTATTTTGGTATTCTGTATGTTTTTTCATTAAAGTTATTAAAGATTTTGTTTTTGTATGTTGTGTTGATTTATAAGAATAGATTAAAATTAATAAATGCATAATCATAACATACGTGATGTTAGGAAAATATTAATTTTATTATTTAATTTAAAAGTTCTTCTTATAATAAAGAAATAATAAAATGAATTATGGCGTTATCATGAGAAGTTATTATGAATATTAAGTTGACAAGAAAAAATTACTAAATCATAAAAATATTTAACTAAGAAAATAAAAGTTTGCTGCTTAAGTCTTTTGTTTTAATATTGTATATATGGAAATTTTGTTCTAAAAATTTAAACATATATTTTAAATAGGTATATATTTGGGACATAATGTTAATATGGACTTGGAACATTATGTTAATATGGACTTAAATAAAATTTACTTCGACCTCGTCTTTCGTTTTGAGAAAAAAATTTAAATAATGAAAAGTTAACAAAGACCATGGGCCAAAGTTCCCCCAGGTTTGCTTCAAAATTACTTCGAGAAACATATATCTTCCATTCCATAAGTGACTTCTAAAAGTGACAATTGTTTATGGAACGATTTTGCTAATATCCCTATAAAACAATTTAAATATCTGCATTTTCATTTGAATTTTGAAAAATTTGAGAATTTATTCAAGAATTTTATTTTCCGATAAATCGAAAAAATCACAAAAATGTGCAACTTTATATTTCAGTATCTCTAAAAGTTATTAACGTAATTTAGTGATTTAAATTGCTTATATGGGCAATTTTCTCTTAAGTTTACCTTTAAAATAACTTGCTGAACAAAAATTCAAAAACAATACAAAACTTCAAGATCATGTGGTACCAGAAATCATTCAGAAAAAGTTTTTTAAACTAAAAACTTTTTTCTTTCTTTCTTCTAATGTAGGCAATTTTTTGGAGACCATTATGCATCATTTTACATATATCTCGTTAATGTGCCCTAAATAGAAATGATTTTCTTTAGTTCTTCTTTTCATTTCAAGTCAAATTTTTAAAACGTTACATAAGTTATAGAGAAATATTTTGAAAAGTGTCAATATCCTATAAAAATAAAAATTAAAAATTAAATTAAGCCGTTAAGGCTTAAATATGCTAAATATGCACTTACAAATCGATGCTAAAAAGCTTTATTTGTTCTAAAATTCATATATATCTAATCGATGGCTTTAACATACAATTGCATATTTGTGGATTCCCTGATTATAATAAATCATAATTTTTATAAAAACATTTCTAAGCAAAAGAAAATATAACAACAAATATTTAAATTATGCTCTATTCAGATATATTTATCATAAATTGTTTTTTTATTTAATTTTTTTTCACGTTTTTGCGAAAAGGTACTAAGTCACATTTTTAAAACTACAATTGTTTTCTATTCTTTATATTTCTATGTATACAATGTTATGAATTTAGAGAAAGATTTTCTGAATTCTTAGAATATTGTCCGTCCATCAGAGTGTCGGTTGAAATAGCGTTTATGAAGCTTTCTGATAACTGACCTACATAAAGTATGTATGAAACTATCGTAAATAAAATTGAAAATTTTGCTATTGAGATTCTGTAAGATCGCACTGTGGGACCAAAAGAAAAATAAATGGTAATAAGTCTGGAACTTTGAAACCACTGAACCAATTTAAATAAAACTTGGCATATCGATAGAAGAAGAGTTAGGTTTTCAGTATTTTCTTGGATAGAGTCTGCAGCAGTGGTCAAAAATGATCAATTTTTAATGTGAAGTTGAATTTTTTGAGTCTATAAAAAAATTGATTGTTGATACTTCTGTAAATTAAATTATATAGCTCTATATGTTCTTATAGGTTTTGAAAAAAATTATGACAGCCTACCTGTAAATTTAGTCACACAAGACAATTTTCCAAAAGTACCCAATTTTTAATGATAAAAATTTCGACCTTTAAAAATATATAGTAAAATTTTTCTGATTTTCACATTTATCAATTTTTTATTAAATATTTAATACCATGTAAAAGGTATCAACATACCTAAAAGCATTTAGAAATTATTCAGTTTCAAATTTTTGTATATTAAACTTTGTAATGTAGACCCCGCTTTTGTTTAAATAAGTTTGTTTTGACACTAAGAATTCTCAACGGTAACAAACTTGTGTACTTTCCAGTCTCCTTGGAACAGTTTTCAATAATATATTCAGTCTGTATGGATTCCCCTGCTGAATTGTTTATAGTAAAAAAATTCTTTTTTTCAGTCATCTTATTCAGATGAGTTTCTTCCCAAGATAAAAAGGATAGCATTTTTTTACTAAAAACGCAGCTATTTATTTCCTTTTAACGGGTGTATTCCCCATGATACTATCAATGTCATGTTAAACTTTTATTTCCGTTTTGGGAATAAAGGTTTTCCTTAAAAAAATAAATGGAATTTGGTAATTAAGTTGTTAAAATTTTATCAATATAATTATTTTAAATAAAAAAATAAACATCATAATCTTCCTGGATTTATTTAAAAAATTTAAAAAATGTCATGGTCTTGCTAAATATTTGTTTAAAAAACTTGTCCAAAAATGTTTGATGCTTTTAATTTTGCTAGTTTTTTATAAAGGCTAAAAAAATAAAAAAAAAAAAAAATACAAAATGCTTTGAAATACATATTCTCATTTTCGTCAAATATTTGAATAGTCAGAACAGGATCTTAATTCAATAAATCTAAAATTGCATAGCAAATTATGTTAGGTTAATTTGGCAGCTGCCTGAAACGTAGCAAACTTAGGTCCAAAAGTAGGTCCCGTTACCGTTCATTCATTTCGAGCCATAGTTCTAAGTTTCGTGGCTGTTATCAATAAGCCATCCTATAGATTTGATAAAGGAGTGAATTTTATCCGCTAGACAAGTTTTGTCAGTTAAACTTTGATGACCAAATTGATCATATCTTAAATTCTCGAATGCAGGGCAATGACAAAGAAGGTGTTCAGTAGATTCCTCTTTCCTCTCGTCATTGCAACTTCTACAAAAATCATTGTATGGAAGCAATAGTCTTTGAGTATGTCTTCCATGATCCAGTGGCCAGTAATCATCCTAATGAAGTTTCTAATGTGGATTTTGCGAAGCTTCAACAACTGTTTCGTCCTCTGTCCAACCATATTTGGCCAGGTCTTCCCAGACTCAATGCAAGTGGATTCACTTATCCATCTTGCTATCGATTTGTTGTATAGATTATGTGAGATTAACTGCTTACATGTTGTAAGAGATACGCAAATATCACAGTTTGGTTCGATATGATCCAGGATGGTTCATGCATTCTCAAGCATATACGCTTTACAGTTATCATCTATGCTCATATGTCCCGGAACCCATATAAGGATAGCCGATGAATATCTCGCTATATCTTTCAGAGACGCTCGATATTCCAGAACAATTTTGGATGTGGTGTACACATTATCTAGGAAATTTATTATATTTATTCCTGTGTAATATCCCATGATACTGTATTCATTCAGCGACTAATTTTATGGCCATAATCTCAGCCTGTAAAACGCAACTGTACTTTGGTAGCTTGAAGGACAGCTTTAAGTTCAGCTGCTCTGAATATATGCCACATCTGGTACTTTCGCTTGTTTTTGACCAATCGTTAAAGATAGCAAAGGTGTCATCTGATATTAGGAGACCATTATCGTAATAAACATCATCCGGTATTTTCACTTGAAAACACGGGTCGTAAGTTAGACCTGTTGTGACATATACAACTTCCTTTTTTCCATTAACTATATCTAGGATTTTGGCAAGTCCATAATGATAATTATATCACGCCTTATTGGCTTTTAATCTCATAGCCATTTGTGACGCTCTTTGCTTTGCCAGGATGCTTCGTGGTAGCCCGTTCAGGATTGTCAGCAGCGCTGAACGGGCTACCACAAATGATCATGATCGCTATTGTTCTCATAATACGCTCGAACTTGTTTTGATAATTTTTCTTCTCCAGAGCCAACTAATAAACCGTCGACCAGTAGATTAAAATAGGCTTGATGATACATTCTTCACCAGAGCCAACTAACAAACCGTCGACCAGTAGAATAAAATAGGATTGATGACACATTCACATAACCAGTATATATTCTTAGGGTTAGAACCACAGTTTAGGCCAATAGCCTTTTTGCAGTAGTAGAGGGCTGTTGCCGCTTTCGTGGTCCTTGATATTGTAATCAAGTTCCAATTCAATTTGCTATCCAGTATAAATCCAAGGTATTTGGTATTATTGCATAGTGTCAGAGTGACACCATTTAGTTTTGGGGTTACAAATTTAGGAATCTTATAGTATCAGTTCAGTCTTAGTTGGGTTTACTCCCTGTCTACAACTGTTGTACCATTTGAGTAAGATATCCATTGCGGTATCCTTTACTTCCGCGAGAAGTTTCGGATTTTTTTCCGAGGCAATTACTGCCACGTTATCAGCGTATGCAATTGTTTTGCAACATGCAAATTTTAAATTTAAAAATCTAATATCACTCTTATTTTCAATTTATAATCGTTTAAACAAGATAAAATACTGACTTACATAGAAGTTATATTTATACATTTTTTATTATAATTTTCCTTATTTTTAGTTAATTGACCATCACAAAATAGCGACATTTAATCATTAAATTTTATAGTTTTTTAATTAAGCTTATCTTATATTTTAAGCTTTTTATTAATTAATCAAATAATATAATTATGCAAATATTTTTATTTTTATTTTAAAATAATATAAATATTTCAAGTAACAACTTTATTCACTGATATATCTCCAAACTTATGAATCATTTAATGGGTTAATAATAAAACTCCCGTTGTTTTTTTTTTTCAATTTCCTTATAAATCTCATAATCTAAATGATAATCATTTGTTGTTCGCTTGAAAAAGAACTAAAACTCCCAAAATAAACTTATTTTATTTTTATTATTTAACCATATTAGGTAGCTGAAAATTAACTTTAACATAAACATCGATTTTATTGTATTATGGTTAAATGATTTTTGGCCAAAAACTACAATACTATAACATAAGTTTTCTTATATAGATTAACACTAATTCAAAGAAATCCATTTAAAGAATATTTTGAGGTTTATTAGCAGCATTTATATAAAAATTAATCCATATATGATATACAAATTCTTATGAATTTTGTAATTAGCTTAAGTTCTATTTAGATTTAAAGTTTAAATAAAATTCTTTTATTCAAAGTCAAGTTCAAGTTATTAAACAAAATTATATTATTAATGATTGGGTTAAGAATTTTGATATATTATTTTTTTATTATTTATTTATTTAGTTGGCTTTTTTTGGTAAATTTATTATTTTAAAGCTTTCAATTTTAATTTTTATTACACGCATGTTTACTCAAGCAAAAAATTATTAATTATACAAATCAAATCTATAATAATAAATGTCATTAGTTGAGGGCGTTTAAGGAAATTTATTTGATAATTATTTTTTGATTTAGGGGATTTTATTTGAAGGTAATTTATTCATTATAAGGAAAATGTTTTCCCCTGTAATAATTTACAGCTTCTGAGTATACACCCACCTGTTATTTATACAAAGAAAAATTTATTATAATCTTTAAATCATACTTATGATTAAATACCTCCCAATTTGAAATTCTTACAAAGAAATTTCTCTTTTTTATTTAAAAACTTTAGCTCAACATCCCATACATAAAAAAATTCAATTAAATAAATAAAATTTTTCTATCTAATACTTCTAATTAAATGTGTGGGTACAACACGCGTTTTTAATCAAATAAATTTCTATTCACACCATAGAAACAAAAGTCTAGACATAAAAACTCAGTTGAGAAGAAGATAAATGACAAAAGAAAAAAAAAATTAACAACAATTTATAATGCAATACAATATAATATCCAACCATGGCAACAATTTATATAAACTTTATCGAAAATAACCAACAATAAAAAGTGTCAAAATTTTATGTCACTACAATAGTTACGAAGAATACACTCTCAGTTAACATGTACAATAAAAGGCTATATGGGCGTAAATTAATGTTTATTAAATGATGTGCAACAGTGAATAAAATAAATAATAAAAAAAGAAATCTAAAATGTGTTAAGTATTGAGATTTTTTTTTTTTTTGAAAAGAGT
>MINK01191281.1:8767-40827 GCA_001735545.1 Phormia regina | reverse complement strand
GATCCCATGTTTAGATTATTACTTACTTCTCTGAATATTATTTTTTACTAGGACATTTTATTTAACAAAATGCAACATTGAAAGATAACAATTTTATAAACTCTTGAACTTGTGACAATATTATATCACATGGATTCTGCAAGGAAATTGAACCAAATACATATATGCCAGGAATATTAGACAGCATCAAAAATTTAAGAGAGATAAAGGAAACTCAACTCAATATTTAGTTTAGGTACCTAACATGGATGGATATTGAAAAATTTGTAAAAAAGTAAAAGAAATTACACATACGAGATTATATTTGGGTTGTTCCGCTATCCTTAACGTACTTATAGATAAAACTTAATAGCGAATAAAATCTATTTTTACACATCTATAGGAAGATGCCTTTCTAACGGCATAGTTTTTATTTAAATCAAATTTGTGAACGTTAAAAGGTTTACAAAAATTGTGTTTGCCTATTAATTTTCTAATATATCGTAAATTCTACGAGAGAACGCCCAAAAATATTTTCTATGATTTCCGATTTTTCTAATTTTTGGCATACGCATACCCTATGGAGCCATTTTAATATCGCTATTTTAATTTTTTAGAATTTTGAAAAACTTGCGAATTAATTCACGAATTTCATTTTCTAAAAAGTAAAAAATATCGCAAAAGTGTGCAACTTTAAACTTAAAAATCACCAAAAGTTTTTAACGGATTTTAATGATCAGAAAATCTACACATATATGAGTTTTTTTTTGTAGAGAATTATAAGGACTATCCGTGTGCAATTTTAATCAAATTCAACGAACTAATTCATCAATTAAATTTTGTTGTACATTGAATCAATGTTAGAAATCATTTATTTTAACATAAGTAATTTAATGAAATATTTAATTGATTCAATGTTTTGTTCTTCCTAATTAAATCAATGTATTAATAAATTAATTGAATAAACGAATTCAAACGTTAATTTTTTACATACCCAAAAAATTAACGTTATTCAGTACCCGTGGTACCTGGGTACCGTAGTGTAATTTTCGTTTTATTAAAAAAATATATAATTATATACAAATTAATCACTAAAAATATTTAACTGACCACAGATCTTAAAGTAAATCGGTGTGTTTATGTAGAAAAACAGTTATGTGTCTGGAAGTTACAAATCGCAATTTTTGAACAAATTGTATGAATTTTTGGCTTTATATGGTGCAAAGCCAGGTCCATTAAAACTAGTTTATAATGGTTACCTATTATAACCAAGTACCCATACAATCTTGCTCCTATAATAGGGTTTTGCTCCTATATATTATTTTGAAATATTGCAAAATTTTGTAAATGTAAAAGTTATATGGACGAGAGAAACAGTATTTAGTTTTATAAAATAATAAACGTAAAAGCTAATAAATAACATTTTCTATGAAGTTCGCACTTTAAATATCCATAGTTCCCAGAAATGAGTAATTTTCGAAAATCATCATAATGTGCATAAATTGTAATTTTAAACTTTACAGCAAGATTTCATCTGTAATGCAACATACGTTCCATATAAACTCTCTGAGAAAAAAGTCCAAGACAGACTATCTCAAAAAAATATCATACTCGTGAAACTAGTTTTAATTCAAATACCAATTTTGCTTATTCCCAAAAAATTAGTAAAAATTTAACTTTATATGAATCAAAGGATAATTTAAAAAAAGATTTTCAATCATTAATCGTACATAAAAAGTTAATTGTAGTGCAAAAACCAGAAATTATATGGGAGGTAACTGGGTGCCATGGGTATGGACTCCTATAGGTATCAACTTTAAAACAATTTATAAATAGTTCCTGGGTACCCGGGTGTGTACCGTAGGGTTAAGAAATAAATTTAATAAATTGGTTTAGTGTTATATTCATTATAATGTTAATTTTGAATTGAATTTTAATAATTTTTTTTTCATTGAAACTAGAAAGTCGTACATTAAATTAATAAATTCTTAAAAAAAAAAATTATGTTTTCATTTAACGTATTTCAGTCATTAAAATTACTTTTTTTAGTGTGGAACCACTATGGATAAGAAATTTGCAAATTGTCTTATTTCGACATAAGATGTTTTGTGAAAATTCCAAAGATTTAATTGTAATTACCTTCATATTATTATTAATACCATATAAATAATCATTTAAAGAAAAAATACAATTACTAGGGTATGTGTTTTTCGATAGATTTTAAGTAGCCTTTGAATGGGATATTTTTGTTCATGGACTTCATACTTCGATAATGTTGGTAACTATGTGTGTGTGATAGTTAATCATTAATTAGCAGCAACATCAACGTCAGCGTCGTTACAGGAAACTGAGTACAATTTCAGTTGATTATTGTTTTTATTGTTGTTTTTTTATACAATACGGTACTTGTATGGTATGGAAGTTTTTTTTATAGATTTTTAAATATGATTCTAGTACAACAATTGCGTTTGTCAAAATATTATTATTCTTGTTGTTGTTGCTGTTGGAGTTGTTTTTGTATGTATTTTGTTTCTTTATCAACAAAGTGATTTCAAGACCATTTGTTATGCTTGTCTTCTCATCACATCATTCAAAATACTTACTTATATATGTATATGTATTTGTAATTTAGTATTTTTGGCCTGGATTTCATAAACTCATCGCAGTCATTTCTTGTATCTTTATTCTAAATTAATGTTATTCATAAAGAGGGATATGGAATGGTTACAAAAGTATGCACGTAGATATTCTTAAATGTATAAATATATGTAAATTTATGTTTGTATGCACGAGGTACGAGTGAAAAGTTATTTAGTCGTAAATGATTTTAAATATTAGTGCAACAGTTTTAGGTTATATAATTCCTTATTGTATTAATTGTACAATACATTATAAAAAGAAGGAAAAGGAAAAATATTAAAATTTTATAAATGAAAATTTTACATATTGTAGTAATTTTAAAATTGACCTCGTATTTTTACTTTTTAAGGGAATAATAGTCAGAATATAATGTAATGTGCATGACATCACATCATGCTTCATAAAATTACAACTTCACTACAAATAAATTTCTCTATGAACTCGTTATATCCAAAAACGGGATACTTTGTCTTTTGTCAGTCACATGCCGTTTATGAATGAACATCAAAGTATAATTGCAATCATTTCAGTTCATAATTTTTTTGATTTTAGTTTTTTTTTTTTAAATTAATTTCTAAACGGTATAGAAAATTAGGGTTGTTATGGTGTGACATGACTATTTAAAATATTTTTTAGACTCAAATCAATCTATCATAATAACAACAATGATTTAAGCTGAAAGGAAGCTGGCAATTTGAGTGAAAGCCTTAAGCTAAAACGAGAAATAACTAAATATTTGTAATTTTGTTTTAAGAGATTGTCATTTTTATTTTGAAAATTAATTAAAAAATCATTTCAGGACTTGCGTAGTAATTAAAATTCATTTATAAAATACAAACACACATACACATACATACGCACAATTGGGAAATATTAAATAGGAACAAAAATATTTTATAAGCCTGTATAGACTCATATCTGTAAAAAAAACTCACTTAGACATATAGACGAAAACAAAGAGTGAGTGGGTGTTGCTTTCATAGATGAGGATGAAGAATATTCTCTAGGAAGTTATAATATACTCACACTTAGTTATAAATCCATATACGTACTTATGTATGTGTGCATGTTATTTGTTTGGATTTATAGGTAGGTTGGTGGGAAATTTAGTGTTGGTATCCATGGGAAATGACAAGTGTATAATGAATTTAAGTAATTGGGGTTTAGGAAGACGCACATTAATATTTTCATTTATATGTAGGTATATTCATACTTTACATTTTTCTAATTGTTTTTGTTTTTGTAGTGTTAAGAAAAACCCGATGCTAATTAGTAAAATTGGCACAAACGTTTTAAAACTAATTCCTTTGAACTTTATTAAATTTTTAAGATTTTTGTTTGGAAGACTAGGTATCCAAGGAATGTCTTTTTTATTTTTGTGTGTTTGTATATATTCAAGCCACAGTTTCCTTAATTAAATTAATTATGTATATTATTATTCGATGTGATGCAGTTTCAAATTTGCTTAACATGAAAATAAAATCAAAATGTTATAAGAATATTTTTCAGTGTCTTACTAAGAATAGTTAAATAAATACATATTTGACTTGTTGCATTTATTTAAGGATTTATCCTTTTTTATTTAAAATTGTTTAGCATTCTATATCATGATATCAACTGTCCGAAATTATTTGAAAGCTAGAATTCAGAGACTTTTTAAACGTTTTAAATTTATCGTAAAGTAAATCGAAATAAGTACTTTTTATATATTGTTTCAACAACATACAGTGGTCCCAAATCAATTTTATTTTTAATAATTCTTTAACTTGTGAACCGATGGAAATATCAAAATAAGATCTTGCACGATCTCAGTTGAAGTGTTTCCGAATTGTTTTAGAAGAGTTAACAGGCGTGACCAACCTTTAGCTGATATAGGGTAGAGCTTCAATATTGGTCACCTCGAGTATGTAATTAGTTATTTCTTTTACCTTAACCCATTCAATAGGCAGATCAGTTCGTATACAGGGGACTGACTATTTAATACCGAGAATGAATTTTGATAGAAAATTCGATATCAGAATCCTGCAATCTGCAATTTCACTGATGGTTCTAAGACAGATACTGGCACTGGCTCGGGTATATTCTCTGATGACTTAGGCATTTCGATGTCTCTCAGACATATATGCCGTTAACGTGGCAGCAAAACGAATTCAGGAATTTAATTTCTGCTCTTCGAACATTGATATATATGTGGACAGCCTTGATTGCTGCAAAGGCTCTGAACTCCCCCATTGTAAGATCAAGATGTGTTGACGACTGTATACGCTCCTTAACTCAGCTAAGGAACTTTCGTGTGGATATGGGTTCCGGGCCATGCGAGGTAACGAAATGGCGTATGAATGCGCAGTAAATGTATGGTCTTTGGAAGAGGCACTCGCTTGCGAGGACATTCTCACTCCCTTCGTTACTGTATCCAACACTCTTGATCAATGGGCGGTGAATGACATGCAGGTGGTTCTCAGTCACCACTTTCAGAGCATTACTTTCTCTTGATAGATCATCGGTAAGACTTCTAGTAGGCATAATCACAGGGCACTGTGTGATCGGGCGCATGTCGTAACATATGGGTTTCCCAGGGAATAGCTTTTGTAGAAGTTGTTTAGATGAGGAAGAAGAATCCGTACATCTGGATTGTCTCAATGACATGCCACTTTCAAACCTGATTGGATTTGTTAGGAGTACGTGTTGGTTTCTGGATAGACCAACGCAAAGTTAGTTTTTTGTTTATAGAAAGGGAGGGGAATTTTCTTCTCAAATAGGGCATCACAATGGGCTTAATGGCCTCCGAGTGCACTTGGTATGGCGGGCGACCCTTATAACCTAACCTAACCCATTCATAGCCATTGTACCTGATCGAGTACAGGAGGATAATCGACCATTTTTATGGAATCTAAAAAGCCTTAGTGTATTTTATCTTTTTAATATAAATAATTGATAAATACTGTCTTATTTATTATAAACAAATTTGGCAGATATTTCAATTATATATTCCAGAATTTAGCTAGTAACTTTTCACCATAGATCAACAAATTAAAACGCGTCATGTTGAAATTTTTCTAAATTTATGATTTTTTCGAATATATCTTTCAAATTAATTATTTTTGACATTATAGTTTTTTTATATAAAGTATATTATATATAGATATTTAGTAACATATTTTTTGTACAAAATAAATTCTTCTGGAAACACCCATAATTTCATCACGTCTAGGGACATATAGTTAATATATTTCAAATATTTAAATTTTAGTAAAAAAATAATATTTTAATAAAATATTCATGGTAAGATTTTCTTTGAAATCATTACAAAATTGGATTTGCGTGAAATTACGGTGAATTATAAAAATTTAAACTGGCGTATATTCGGTTCTATAAAATACGTTAATTTCGATGTTTTTATATACAGAAGAATTATGTCAGCAAGACATTAAAATCTATATAAAAAAATCGAAAATTTATACATATTCTGAATTTTGAAAATAAAGAAATTGATTTTTGGAGAAACAATAAATATTTTATCTATAATAAAATCTTTGTTAGTAAAAATATCTTAAAGAAATTTGGACTAGGTAAATATGTCGACAAAATTTGAATTTTACTTATTCAATAATTTTGTTCTTTAGTTTTAGTTAAAGAAAAAACTAATAGAATCGATCGAAAATATATGGATAAATATTAAAAAACTGGTTCAAGGTCATGCAAATTTAAGATACTTAAAACTTCAATCGATAAAAGCTCGAATTTAAGACATGCTAGCTTGTTCTTGGTAAGTTTACAATAATATGTTTGAAATCGGACAAGAATTGACAACCTTTTTAAAATTTTTAAGTTCGTGGTACCCCACTTTAAGCCCACGTAGCTCCGGAAGTTAAGGATTGATTTCCAAAAATTTTAATTCCATTTAGAAATATAAGCAAAGTAGTAAATAGTAAAGAAAAATTTTTCTATAAACTTTGTATAAAGATATTAATTTTTATACCCTTTACCACATACCCTTTACAAGCTAGCATGTAAAGGGTATATAAGTTTGTCATTCCGTTTGCAATTTGCACAATTTTATACGAAATGTTGTCGATAGGATGAAGTCCGTGTATCAGTCCGTGAGTTCGTGGGTTGAATGGCCATCGACAATTTCCATATATAATATATCAAACGATCAGAAATTCTTCTGAAAATTTTGTTATTGCAAGATGGGTTCATAAATGGAGCAGATATGTCTAAAAAAGCGGTTTGTTTGTTGTTTTTTTTGCTTAAGAAATCATCATAAAGCCTTCTTATAACATAGATACATATGTACATACTAAAGAATTTTCTTCTAAAACTTTTCTGTTAAGAAATTTAAAAAAATCGCTTCAAATCTTAGAATTATTATTATTTATTTTAATTATTAAACATCCAAACTATTTAATTTTTAATTTATTGTATCTCTATTACCCTTTTAGACCCTAATATTAGAATTTACTAAAATCCCAGTGCACAGCCTATATTTCTAGCCAAATAAATCAGTAAGTTAATCACGTAGTCATTACTCTTTCATATATAGATAAAACTAAATCTAATTCCATCTCAACAATGGTGAAGCTGAATTGTAATTTAACGAAATATCAGGCTCACAGAATTCTATATAGTAAAGGCAAAGTTTTTTTTTTTTATAAAATTTACTATGTCAATAGTAAATTTATATTTTGTGATTTTGCTTCGACGACAATCACAAGGAAATAGAAATAATAAATAAGTTAGCCGCATTAAATGATCATAGAAATTATATTAGGTTGATTATTTAAAAAGAAATAGTTCCAATAAAATTATCAATTGAATTTTACTTTATTAAATATAATTATCTATTTTTCTATAATAAATATGTTTTAAATTTCGAAAAACTTTATTTGAAAAAAACTTTGCATGAATACATCTATACAAACATACACGATAACTAGAATATAATCTCATATTTCTCTATATACTTATACATATTTAAAAATAAACTTTTAGGTTTTCTTATCTTAAGTATAAATATTTTCAAACTAATACCAAATCAGCAGAAAACTATACACCAACCTACAAATACATATACACAGATGAAAATTATCCAGCATGATATTAAGGAGGAATAAAAAATGCTTGCACGCACTTCCATAGCTAAGTTCGAGCTAAACTTCCATTTCCATCATTAACAACACGAGTAACACAACTCAACCAGGCAGTTGTTAACTCACACTCCAAGTCGAATTATTGTTTTGTTTTTGTAACAGGGCCTCCTCTACCAACCACTAGAGAAAATTGCCATTTTCTACAATGGTTAAAATGTTGTACGTAGGCAGAGACAAGACATCTGCAGCATGCTACATAACACACGCATACACTTGCACAAAACATATTTATACACACATACATATACATATATACATAGAAAAGTGTTGTACTACTATTACTTAACTACCAGGAGACGAGCCATAGTGGCACAACAGCAATACACAACATAGTACAACAACAATAACATAAAATAGAAAAAAGATATGAACTGAAAAGAACAGAACAGTAAAAGAGGAGCACATAGTAGGAAAAACATAAATAGCAAGTGCAAGTGTACCATCATCATGAACATGATAGTCAGCAGCAGCAACAGCATCGTCATCATCGTGGTTTAAGAATAGAGAATAGAAGCATCAAGAACATAACACGCGCCACATTCAAAACTTCACTACCATTCCATTTTACTTTTTTTTTAATTCAACACAACATTCTCGTTACAATAATATAACAACAACAGCAATAGAGATAAAAACATACATACAGTCATACATACATAAGTATACACACACACAGTCATACATGGAAAAGCATAAACAAGTAAAACCCATATAAACTGAAATACTATAGAACTTTACACTCACAAAAGTTTATGTAAACAATTCACTTTCAAAACTTTTATTCTATATAACTAGTTTCCGGAATTAACAATTTTTGAATCAATTACTTATCTTTTCATAATAATATTTAAGATAAATTTCTCTGTACTATTGATCCTTTCAGTCTTAGGTCCAATTTCTGGAACTAAGTTATCATATTTCTTAGATGTAATAAATTTCCAAATACTTCATTTCAGTATTTGGAAATTTTTCTCTTAAACAAAAGCATAAACCATAATAAAATTTTGTACGGTTAGTTCGAGTGTTCATATAAACAAAAAATGGGCGTGTTTCTCCCACTTTACCGCCCACCTCCCATATAAAGAGAAACGTTTAAAGACCATCATAGTTTAAAGACCATCATAATCTCGACAACAAAAAATGGGCGTGGTCCACCCACTTTACTTTTTCTAGTATTTATGCAAAATACTACTTTAAAACCACTGTTCTTTGAAGCTTAATTTCATAGTTTTCTGTGGATCTCTTAAACAAAAGCATGTACGATAACTAAATTTTGTGGTAGATAGTTCGAGGGTCAATTTAATCTTTGAAGCCAAAAACTGGCGTGGTCCGCCCACTTTACCACCCACCTCCCATATAATGCTAAATATGAAGGAAATTTTAATTCAAGGTCCTCCCACTTTACCGCCCACCTCCAGTCTTTTGTAGCTTTATTTTATAGTTTACTGTCTATCTATATCTATCAAAAAAAGTATCTACGATAACGAAATTTTGTACGTATAGTTTGAAGGTCGATATAAACTTGGAAACCAAAAATAGGCTTGGTCCGCTCACTTTACGATCCACCTTCCATATAATGAAAAATGTTAAAAACTTGATGGTGGGTATAATAGATTCGGCCGAGCCGAATATAACATTCGCACTTGTTTTTTGTGTTGAGGAATATAGAATCCTAGATAATCAATGAATTAGTGTGTGGCCTTCTAAATTTAGATATATCGGCTAGGTGTGGTTATCTCTATTGGTTTAAGAGTTCGAAATAATTTTGTCTCATTGTTTCCTTTTAGTTTTGGTGTAACTTGTCCTGGCTTAATATTACCCCTAAAGAAAAAAATGAAAAATTAAAATTTTAACGAAAAAATATATCAAATTGAAATTTTGACATAACATAACATGTTTATAACAAAATGCTCAAAATCTGAATCCAGAAAAAACATCAAAAATTTAATTCTTTTATTGAAATATATTGACGATTTCGTTATAAGATGATTCTGTCAGAAAATAATTAGGTATTAAATTGCAATAATTTTATATTGATCGCTACTACTTTGCGATTTAAAACTTTATACAAAAATTATTATAACCTTTTTTGAATAATATCGCCCTGTTAAAATAATAAGTTATACTGGTAATGTATAAATAATGATAAATAACATGTTAATTAAAAATTTATAAATAAAAAGTTGAATTTACTTTTAAACCTAAAACGCTTTTTTCAGTGTATACCAAAACAACTTGTATCATAGAGCATGAATTTCATTTTTGGCAAAAAATGAAAAGAAGGCGACAATTTGGATGGGTTGGTAGGATTTCACTTTTTATTTGTTGTTGTTATTCCTGATGCTGTTGTTGTTGTTGCTGCTGTTTATTTGTATTTTATATTTTGGTTATACTCTCTGTTAAGGTGGTAACGTCAGTTGTAATAGCTTTGGCATATAAATCAATAAAATGATTGTACGCACCTTTCCTGTCTTTAGGATAAAATTGTATGCGTAAATGTACACACATACATACATACATACATACATACATACATACATACATACATACATACATACATAATAAGTATGTATGTACATATGTATGTATGTAATGTTTGTATAGCTATAGAACGTGTGCACTGGAGTGCGTGTAGCATTGTAAAGTGTTGAATATGTACATACATATGTATGTTTGTATGTTTGAATATATTTTTCTAATAGAACATATCAATACAACTAAAAATTCCCTTACAAATAAGTTTTTCTTAACATTGCTTATCATCGCTACTAGTTGTTTTTCTTTTTTCATTCTATTTTATTTTTGTTACCTTGTTTTCGTTGTAGTTATTATTGTTTTTGTTTTGCTGATGCTGCAGGAATAAGTAAAAAATCGAATCAAGTAAAATAGAATTTTGTAGGTTGTTGTAGTAAGTATTTGGTTACATGTATTCAAAGATACATTCGCTTATACATACAAACTATATTTGTAAGTAGAATTCTTTTTGTAAATGTGTGTATGTGTGTGTGTGTTTCAATTCGATTCTATACTTAAGGGTGAGTTTTTATTGTGATAAAAATTTTTCGAATTTTGATTTATACGTGGTCAGAATATGGCTTTATTGGAAATGCATTCCATACCTTGTCATTTTTATTTGTTTTTTATATTTCATTCCCTTTCTCTATTCAGTCTTTTCATTCTTTATTTTAAGCATTTTCGTTATTGTGTTTACCTTTTAGCATTTATTTGGTGGTTGGGGGTTATATGCAGTAAGGGATTTGTATACAGGAGTGGGTCTTAAGTGTAGATGTTTCAATTAAATTGGAACAAGAACAATTGTGGCATATAATAAATTGTAACTGTGTACTTTAATCTTAAGTTATAACTTTAAGACAACTGATTGCAGTAAAATATTTGAAGATAAAAATATTTTCAAGATGTAGGAACAGAGTTTCAAAAGAATTAATTAAATCTTAGCTTAATAAACTTATATTTTAAATCTGAAAATAAAGAAGCATTAGTTCTTTATAATATCATTCCCATAAACATAATTTTATACCTTAATTGAAAAGCTTTTATTTGAATAGAATTCATTTTTTAATGAATTAATTCATAAAGAAACCATTCAATATTTCTTCATTAAACTCTTCTCCAAAATTAATGAATAAATTTTATTATTTTTTTTTTTTTTTTTTGAAAAATATTTTCTAAGGGATATTTAAAATAGATTTGAATTGAGTGATTTAATTTTTTAATCTTCACTTGTATAATTGATGAATAAATACTTTAAGAAATTAAAAGTTATTTACATTATTTATTAGATTCATATGATGTAAATCCTTTGTCCTTCATATGAATTAAATTTAAAATTTAATTAATAAATCTTTGAATAAAAAAAAGTGAATGAAAATAATAAATTTAATTCATGTTTAACAATTTAATTGTTGATATCATGAGAAGTGGGGAATTAAGCATTAAGAGAAGTGATTAAATTAAGAATATATTCTCAATATTATACATAAAAGCGAAAAATAAAATCAATCATCAAATATATTAAAAATTAATTCATTCAATTAAAAACTTGTTTAAAATTGCACTTCTCATCAAAATGATTATACTAAATACTAAAACTCTAAACAAATTAAAAACAGGAAAAAAATCCAATTAAAAAATTAATAAAATCAATTAAGTGGATGATTGAATGAATTAAAAATTTTAATGTTAAATGGAATATTACTTAATTTTGATCCTTATTTCAGTTTTATTTAAATATATTTATGAAATATTAATGCAAAATAAAACAATTGTATTTATTGAAAAGTATATATATAAGTAATATTTTTTTCTCTGTACTGCCAGGTGTAATCCCCTTTCAGAAGAATCGAATTAAAAATTAAGTAAATTTTCAAAATTTTGGTTCTAAAAATCAAAAGTCGTTGACTACACTATGCAATAAATTGTGGAACATCTTATGTGAATAGAATTGATAGTTCTTGATAAGTGTAATAAACCCTCCGAAGGATTTTCAACGAAATCGAATAAAAAAAGTTCGCATTTATATGGTAATTTTTCATTAGACATTTTTAAACAACTACCCCCTACTATAAGAAGGAGAAATTACACACAATGGTCCCAATTCGAATTCTTTTGAAAATAAATCAGTAACTTATCGAGCCCTAACCTTAAAAGTGTCGTAAGTGCAGAACACAAAACTTTACAATAGAAAATTTTACCTGGTCGGACCAGAGGTGCTTTCGAATTTATTGATGTTGAAGGAGTACAGGGCATTAGCTGAACATTTTTTCTGACTGTTTCATTCGAATGGGAAAAAATATTTTTTTTTGTTATGGCTTTTTCACATTCATAATATTACAATTTTTTCGGAATTTTCGTTGCTTATTAAAATTTAAAGTGGCATAATTTCGAACTTATAAAATTTTTGAAAATAAGTTAATTTTTTATAATAAATAAGTTTTTTGAAAAACTGTAAATATTTTTTCTTAAATAAAATCTTTATTAATAAAGAAATCTTAACGAAACTTAAGAGGAAAACCTCAAGATTTTTGTAAAAGGAATCCCACAATTCCCAAAAGCACAGGAAATTCCAAAAGTATTTTATTTTTCACATTTTCAGTTATAAAATTCACATTTTTCCCAAGTTCCGTAGAATTTAACTGAAAAATTTTAACAACATATTGCAGATTCCTAAACTGCATTCCATTAGAAAATATAAAGTAAATTCAAAAGTTTCATATAAAATGGGTCAAATTCGGGAGGGTGTGCACCTTGACCATAGGAGTTTTTGGGCTTGTTTTTTATGTTAAAGTCATGTCTTTTTATGTTAAAAATGTCTTTCAGAAAGATGTAAATGGTAAAATGGTTATTAAAGAAAAATTTAGTTTGAGTAAAAAGAGTGTAGATATTAAAAAAACACACACACAAAAAAAGTTGTCATTTTGCAAATTTCAAATTAAAATTCTTTTATTTCTGAACTTGATCGAGATATTGAACTCAATTTGTTTATATAAAATAGATTATTTTCTTCTTAAAAAAAAAACGAATAAAATCGGTGAAAATACTAGGATATATATTAAAAGTAAACTGAACCAAAAACATTCAAAATTAAGGACCTTAAAAAATAAGAGTTAAATAGAACATTTTAAAGGTATTATCAGAGCCCACAATAATATATAAAAATATTTGAAATCTGACGAGACAGAAAAAAATTGCAAATGATTAAAACTTTTTATGTCAAATGAACTCTACTATAAGTACGCTTAGCTCCGCCCCTGAGGGGTCTGTTGGGTACCTCTTGCAAACTCAACATTGTATACTCTTCTGGTACGCCTACACCAAAATTTCACTCAAATCCAACAAACCGATAAGAAGTTATAGATTTATTTTAAAAAAATTGTCGATTCTGCCCCCTGTGCACTATGTGACGTAAAAGACCAACTTATATTTTCTGCTATAAACTCCAAAAGAGATCACCAAAGGCCTAAAGTAGATTTATAGAAGCATTTATCTAAAGAAATGAAACAATTTAAAGAAACATTTTGATTTAGTCATTATATTGATTAACAGCCGTATTCTCAAAAAATAAATGTATGTTTGATAAAG
Source organism: Phormia regina (assembly GCA_001735545.1). Classification (NCBI taxonomy): domain Eukaryota; kingdom Metazoa; phylum Arthropoda; class Insecta; order Diptera; family Calliphoridae; genus Phormia; species Phormia regina. Next base: position 26,959 of record MINK01191281.1, on the reverse strand, counting down.
GTTTACTAACTTTTTGTATGTAAATTTCAACAAGAAAAAATTAGTAAACCTTTATCAAGCCTGCATTATTTTTTGTGAATACGGCTGTTAGTCATTATAGTTTAAGGCAAAATTTTCCCAGTAATAAAAAGGATCAAGAGCTTCCAAAAACGAACAATTTCATTATTTCAAAAATTAAACCAAGTTCATATTTTCAACTATTTTGGAAGTTCCTAAATATTATATTCGGTTCCCAGAATAATGCCACATAACTGTTAAGCAAACTTAAATTAATCAACTTTAATTGGTTAGTTAAATTTGTAAGTTCTAAATGCAGTCGAAAAAAGTAGATATGAATAAAATTTGTAATAAAGATTTTTGTGTTTTAAGCTTAATTAAATGAAAATAAAACTAATCTAACATTTAAACCATTTATCCTTAATTATCACATATTTATATTCACAGCATCCAAACTATGTATGTAGGTAGATGTTACTAATGAATACATCGTGTTACTAATGGAGCTAAGGTACATTTATCTACATACACACGTCAATCCCATATCTTGATACAAAAATATGACAAAACCCCCTAAAAAAATTTAATGTCATTAAAAAATGTTACAAACTACAACGATAACAAAATAACAAAAAGCTTAAAAATTATGTGTGTAATTAACATTAGTTGGAAAAAAATTAGAACAAAAACAAAAAAGAACTTTTAGAAAAACATATTAATAACCCAGATACGAGTATCAACTAAATCTAAATTTTAGAAAAAAAATACAAAAAAAAAACAGGGATCAGAAAAAGGTTTAAAGGGACAATTGTGCAAGAAGAAAAAATGATGACGAAATAAACCGAAATATTTTGATACAAAAACAACAGCAACTACTTACATATTACTACACAAATAGCAAAAACAAAAGAAACCCAAGTAAAACCACACAATGTCGAATTTATTGTAGTGAAAGTAAAAGAAAAACTTTTTTATTTTAACTTTTGTTTTTATTTTTTTTTTTGTGGACTTTAAATAAAAAACTTAAAAAACCCCAAATAGACATCATAAGGGACACAAACAACAACGACAATAACAACTACGGCGACAACAGCAGCAGCGATAACAACTCAAAACAACAATAACAACCATTATAATATGGGCTAAAGGGAAGAAAATGCTGGAAAAATAAAGTCATAATGATACTTTAAATTGAAATGAAAACACAAGTACAACAACTAACCGAATAAAGGGAAAAAAATTAGGACATTGTAACGCAGCAACGAAAAGCATAAAATAAATAAGCAATAAAGTATCTATGGGTTTAGTACGACTTTGTGATAGACTACATAAATTAGTAAAATGATTTAGAACATAAAACATGTTTCTACTAAAGTGAAATGTTAAATATTTTAACAAAGAAATCATATGGTGAATAGCAAATGTAATCGAGTACTGTCATATTATGGTTGAATTGTAATTTTGGCTGATAAAATGTAGCTACATCGTATTGTTTAATCACTATACAAATCTTGTTGATGTGTAACATTATTTATGTCGATTATGTACTTGATTCATGTATACAGAAATATTATAGTTCAATCACAATATAATTATGGTTATCTGTAAACATATTTCTGTTATATATGTATGTGCTTGATTCATATATACAGCAATAATAGGGTTGAATCTCAATAAAAATATTGTAGATCTGTAGTCATATTTTTGTTGTATATGTTCTCGATATATGTATACAGCAATAATATGGTAGAACACATTGTAGTTTTCATTAAAATGAATTATAATTTAGTTAGGTAAAATAAATCTCTTTGGTAAAAATTTAATATTAAATTTGTTTTTTTTTTACAACAATAACATATTTTTTAATATCGAATCTTAGCAAAAATAATGTGTTTCTAAATTAAACATATTGGGCCAACAATATAACTGTGAATTGAGATCAAATGTATAATTGTTTAAAAAAATTGTTTTTAAAATAGAATATATTTAACAATAACGATGTTTGATATCATTGCTATTAAAATAATATTGTTGGAACAACCATATTGCAATTTTTTCTCTGTGTGTGAGAACAATATTATAAGAGAACTAATAAGAAAGTGTTAATACTTCTCAGAGAAAAGTGCTAATACTTCGCAGAGAAAAATATGGTTTAGGTGACCATAAACTAAAAACAACATACTATAATTGTAATATATGACTTCAAGTTACAATAAATATATTTGTACGTAATCATTATTATGATTCCATTTAATAATTTATTTGTTAATTTTATAAACTTACTTATGATTTTTAGTCAAAATTGCTTTCAATTCCATCATGTTTTTATCATTTAATGATCTTATGCTATCATATATATAATTCCATTTTATCATATATAATCCCATGTTATCATAGATATAATTCTATTTTATTATATAAATGAAGCAATTTTATCATATATATAATTCCAAGAATGTGTATTCAAAAGTTATTAAAGCAAATACAAAAAATTTAATTAATTGTTGTAGAATTAACTTATTAATTGCAAAATATACTAAATGTTTGGATTTTTCATATATATGATTTCATTCAAAAATATTTATAATTCGTTCAACCATATTAAAATTTAGATTGTGTATAATCATTAAATGATTAAACAGAATCATAAACATTGCTATCATGAAACGGTATTATTGAAATCAGTGAAAAATTGATATGTAAACATTGAATAGTTGTGGTGATCATGCTGTAACCATGTTTTTTCTCTGCGTGCACAAAATACAAAAATTCTTAAAATTCCCAAGGAAATTTTATAACTCCCTTACTCCTACATTTTTGAAGTCCATGAAAATTATGTATAGATTAGAAATTTCTAAACAATAGACTAAATTTAAATATTCTAAAAATGGTGTAGGGTATGAAAAGCTCGGAAAAGTTGAAAATTAACAGAAAAAGCATTATGATAAAATTCAAGTGGTTAATGTTGTACACATTCTTTACTTGTATGTGTGTATGTATGTATATATGTGTGTGTGTGCACATTACTGAATTTTATTATTGTGTATTGCTGCTGCTAATGCTGGTTATCTGTATTTAAAATAATATTTACAGGAAATTTAAGTAATTCGTAATTTTATATGCAGATGTATGTGTAAGTAACTGTGTGTTAGAAACGGGAATTCATTCATCAAGAATTTAGTAAATATGTGCATAACATTTAAAAACCCTGCAGTTTTGAGTTGTTGAATCACTAGGAGTTTAATTTTAAAATTTTCAATAACAATTTGATATAAAACAATTAAATTATTATACTTATTAAATTATTAGATTCTTGTTGTAAGAAAAAGTAAATTTATTCTACAAAGACTTTAAAGTTATCAATAAATATGTATTTAAAAAATAAATTATCTCTAGAAGAACTGTAGGTAAATAATAAGTTTAGTTTTGTATGTATGCATAATATTAAGAAATACATATAAAAATAAATAAATATATATGTATGTAATTTGAATAAATCGTGTCGTCATACCAACCGGTTTCTACTACCACTACAACTATTACTAATACAACTACAGACCTAAAATCCTGCAAGAAAATAAAAAAGAAACATATAAATATGCGTATGTAAGTATGTTTTTTGAGTACTAATGACACACATTTTACTTATACATACATACAAACTCTCATAATTTTATTCCTTATTTTGTCTAAATGAGAAAGATCTCTTCAATTTTTCTAAATCATTCAGATGTGTTGAATGATAAACAAAATCAGGTCAATAGTATGTTTTTCCTTTTTTTATTCGTGTTTGTTGTTTTGTTTTTTTATTTTTTATTTTAAGTGCATGGAAACGTTCTAATATGGTCCATCTTGTTACGTATCTACAGTTTTATAAGACTGTGGAAAACGTTTTAATGTTGTAATGTATCAGCAGATAAAAGACATGTTGAAAAAATAAAAATGAAAATATTAAGGATTATAAATATTTTCCTCATATTAGGATGGTCGTTTGTATGGAGATAAAATAGGTTATTAATGTATCCAGCTAAAATGAAAATTTAGTTCATTCTAGTTACCATTTCTCTACATTTGAGTCTCCTTTCGTGGGATATATCAAAATGAAAATAGGTCCTTTTTGACGTTTTCGGATTTTTTTTCATATTTAATAATTAATAAAATATTTCAATATTTTTTTTTTCTTTTAACAAATGTTATTATTTTCGCTATTTTTTGAGATACGAGTCTGAAAATTTGTGAACACACGTATTTTATTTGCAATATCGCCAGTTTCAAGGTAAAGATGATAAACTTAAACATTTTATGATTTTGTCATTTTGTGTGTAACATATCTAAAAGATCATTTAAGACCCCATAGCGTATATATATTTTATGTATCCTGGTTTACATTCTGAGTCGATTCTGCTATGTCCGTTCGTCTGTTGAAAGCAGGATAGGGTTCGAATGAACAACCTGTACGAAGTTTTGAAAACCTTTGCTCAAGAACTCGCCTACCTAAAGTTAAAAAACAAATGTTTTTCTAAAATATTGGTCTGAATTTTAAAAGCTATTGTACCAGTCATTAAAAATTGATTGTTTATGTCTTCTAAATTATTTTAAGCAAAACTCGCCTACCTCCTTTATATCATGAAATAGCTTTAAATTCTCTGATTTTAGCGCCTTCTGTTAACCACAAAAATAAGTTTTTCCAAAACACTGTTACTAAATTATATGATCTATAGTATTAACTTTCCAAAAACGTATATTTCAACTCTATTTTTAAAATGTTTTGATTTTGTTTATCGTTTATGGAACAAAGTACTGCGCGTTGTAGCTTAATTTCATACTTTTCTGCTGTTATGTCTTACATATATATGATAACGAAATATGCAGAGAAAAAGTATGATGACCGCAACCATATTAATTTTTTTGAATTTTAATAACTCCGCGTCACAAAAATGTTTTTGTTTTAATTTTGTCATTCAATGTTTATTCTTAATAAAAAATAGACATAACATCGTTGACTCTAAAAGTTATATATTTTTGAATATTTCTATCAGAAACAAAATTTTAAATTTAAATATTAAAAACTCCCATATTCTGAACTTTGTGACAAAAATGACAAAATTATTTTTTTTTTTTTCAATGAAATTTTTCTTTAAATTGTTTATTATTCAAAAGGGTTTAATGTTACAAATAAGTAACATGTTTATCCTTTTTATATACTTAGTGAAAAGTTCGAAACTTGTTTGTTTTAATCATAATTTCCAAATTCATAGTCATTCCCATTTAGCTTATAAATGAATAATTAGAAATATAATATACGAATGTATATAAATAATTAATAATAAATATGAAAAGTTTTCTCTATTATTTTAAATAAACAATACATGATAATAATATATTTATATTAATATGTTTTATTCTGAGTTTCTTGTCAACTGTGAAACGTATCAGACGTTTTTTTAGAAAGCTCTGGAAAATATTTTAAAATAATTTTTATTTTTTCAAACAAAAAANNGTTTGTGAATATTGCATTTATGAAAAAATGAAGTCTCAATAAAGCTATGTTTTATTCTATTGTATCATAAAATACAATTCACAATAACTTCACTATAATTAATAGAACGATAAGATTGGATAATAATATGATAACCTTAATATGATTGAATGGTATAATAGTTATATATTTTGAAATATGTCTCGAAAACTGATAATATTCAAAAGCTAAACAAATTCTAATTAAAATCAGTTCCAAGTCATTCTTGCACTAATTTTTAATACGCTCAAATCTTTTATAGCTGTTAAGCCCATTTTCTAAAACAAAAAAAAAAAAAATAATTTTAAACTGAATTTTTGACTTATTTGCAAATAAATTCTAAGCTTAAACATTGCTTTTCATCAAATATATCTTTACTTATTATAAAAAAAAAATTAACAATTTTTTAAAATCGACCTAATATCTTTATAAAATTTTTAAAAATTACTTGAAAATAATTTTAATTATAATTTTTCGATAATGTTTTGAATAAAATTAGGCAAATAGCTTCGAAATATGCTTCAATATATAGTACTTACAAGCACCTTAATACAAATCATAATGTTTCTGATTTCGAGAAATACCGTGCCGCAGAAATTTTCTTTCATTTTGTAACTTTGTGAAAAATAACAACATGAAATCTTACATCTAATTTTAAAGTTATTTTTATTGGTCGACAAACATAAATTTTTCATTTTGAAAATATTGCCAAAAATTTATTTGTAAAGCTTTTTTAATGATTTTTGCAGGAATAAGAAATAATAATGAAAATGTTATACTAATAAGCTTTGTGTGCAATTAAAAGGAACTCGTCTAAAAAACTTTGTTTTGACCAGACGCAAAACATTTTAGTGTCAAATTGATCTTATTATATGTTTAATTAAATATCGTGAATAAATTAAAAAAAAGTGACCGTTTTTTATTAATGAATGAAACTTTTTTCTAAAATTGACCATTTGCGAACAACTCTGGATGTACCACAATTCAAAATTTACTTATTAACCCTTTGTCTTGTCTTTTGAAATATATAAAGAAAACTATTTTTTATAAAATTTTTCAGAGATATGACTTATGCTAATGGAGATAATCAAAGAAATTTTTAGCATGTTCGGAATATATTTAAAATTACGCAATATTTAAAATGTTTTTCCACATATAGTAGTTTAAAAGAAACAGATTTATTATTAAAAAATAGAGGGTTTTTTATGTTACGTTCTACTAATTAGAGAAAAATCCAATAGTTTTACACAGTTTTTAAAGCATATCTTTAGGCTTAAGCATATAATTGGTACTAAATTAGTACATGACAAAAAATAACAAAGAAAAGCCTTAAGATATATTTAATACATTTTAATAAAATTGATTAAACTAAATACTATTGCGATTAAAAATAAATATCACTTAATGAAATTACCATGATGAGTATGATTTTATTATAAATTTACACTTTATATTGTAATTAAAAAAAAAATTCTCTTTAACATTTTTAAAGCATTTGTAAATTATTACAGGTATATAGGTACATTTATTAACTTATTGTTCTATAAATAAAACAGATATTAAAACATTACATGACTAATTTTTGTGGTCAGCTTTTGTAATACACATGAAATAAAATAAATGTAAAGTACAATTATTGTTATTAGTTCACTTTCAATCTTAAACAAATGCAAAACATTTCAACTTGAGAGCGACTAGCAAAATGATATATAACAATAATATATTTCTTATGATATTAATACTAATCCAAGTAGTATTAGGATTAAAAGGTAAATTAAATCAAATTAATTACTAAATAATTAATTTATTCTCTTTCAGCTCAAAATCCAAAACATTGTTTTGATGTACTAGATAAATTACCTAAAAGACAAGTTCAAAATATTTATTTTATGAATTTCAAAGATACTGCTTATACGCATCCAGCTACTGATATACTAAGTTGCTATTTAAAAGAATCACATCCGGGAGATAAATCTGTAATTGCACAGTATTTTGATATTTATAAAAAGTGCGTTGACTACAAGAATAGAATAAATTTTGAACCTTTTGGTTATCACCAATTGGATGAACTTGTTGCATTAGGTCTTCCTTACAATTTGGAAAACTATTTACATGCAAAAATCAAAACGGGTAATAAGAATGAAATCAAAGAAGGTATAATATTTGTACAAAATGTGATGGCGAATGACATTGAATTGAGTAAAGAGTATAAAGAGTATAAACATATTATCTTAATGAAATATAAACCAATCTGTGTAATAGCTTTCGATGATTTAATAGGTCGTTTTAAAGATATCAAAAATTCATGCACTAATTCTTATGAACAATTTTCTAAATATATTATTAAATAAAAGTTAATAGTAGTGCAGTAGATATGCATTTAAATAAATAATAAATATATAGTCAGTGTGTCATAATACTTTATAAATAATTTTGTTTTATTTAGTATAATTTTAGTTATTGTTAAAGAGATAAAAATATAGTTTTAAATATATAAGTAGTTATTTACCGAGAAAGTTTATTGGGATTTTTGTTTAAATATAAAATGACTCTTATGTCAAATTTTTTCTTAAAAACTTTGCTTGACATATAATGAATTTAAAAGCTAATATAATGGCTCTTCCCTACATATACATTAGATGAATAACTAATTATTTTAATATAGAAAGAGAATGAGTTCCTATAAATACAGAAAGTCATTACTTAGTTGTATTTATAGGAACTCATTACTTTAAAGCTATTCAATAACTCATTAATTTCAAAGTATCGCTAAAGTCATTATTAGCAAAGTCAATAGAAACTAGTATATCACTCTTATAATTTAATAAAAAATAACATTTCAAAAATTTCATCTCAATTATTTGATTACATATTAGGTTAAAAGTAAGTAGTTAATAATGTACTTTCATGTAATGCTGAAGGTATGTTGTTATTATTGAAAAGTATCTGTATCCGTAACTACATGCCATTTCCAAGTTTTTGCTGGGTTATTATCATATTATTATTTACGAAATAGCTCTTAATTTTAGATTATCCATGATTCGATTAATCAGTAACGTCGATTATCCAGAAAATTTGTAATTGTTTTCTTTTTTTTCTATCCATTTAAATTTAGTTTGCATTGATTAACCGTGATTACCTTCATTATCCAGGATCCAAGTATAATATTTTTCAATTGCTTTGAATAATCGAAGACAATGTGAATTGGAATTCACTCGTTTAATTTAGATGTTTGATATGTACCAGCCTTTATTGGAAGTGTTTGCTAATACAGCTGGTGCACGTCTAAGGGCCTTAAACAATTTTCGTGAACTGTCCGTTATTTAGAAGGACTTTGTATTGTCCTTCTAAATAATGGGCTTGGGTTAGCTTAAAGAGAATTTTAAGAAAATCGTTCCAAAAGGTGACAGTAAAATTATTCTGCTATTGAACAACTGCTATGCAGACGCGCAGAACTATATGGCGAAAAACGTCACTGTAAAGTATTTTTCACCAAAATACACATTATTGAACCGATGTATCAGAATTAGAAAAAGAAGAAACAAACATTATATAATTTTTTTTTTTTTTAATAACGTGAAATGAAATCTTTATGTATTTTTCTCTGTTCTCTGTATATTAAAACCTCCAATAAAAAATTTTAAAATTGTTTCAAAAATAAAAATTGATTATCCAGAATGATTCGGGTCCCGACATTACGGATAGTGGAGATTCTACTGTAACTATATTTTATTTATTAGACCATTTGGGTCCAATAATCAATGGAAATAATATATATAAATATTATAAAAAAATAAATTAAATTCGGTCAAATTTCTTTAGATCATTATGTGAAAAACAAAAAATGAACATTTGAGGCGTTTCTTGAAAAATAATGCTAATATTTAAATTGAAATAGAATTAAAACGGACGAAGATAATCTTTTGAAATTTTGACATAATATAGATAGACTTGTTCTCAAATTAAAAAATTAAAAAAAAGATCCACTTTTTTGTACCACAAAAATGGAAATAGTTACTCTGTCGTTACATATATAAGTCTTTAATTGAATTCATTTTATGCTGATCCCAGCTTTGCAGTTTTGAGAATTAAAAAGAGAGGAAAAATATATAGACGTTCAAGACCGAGAATATAATATCCTACACCATTATGAATAAAAATCTGGAATATTAAACCTGCATGAAATGAGTTGATACTAACATCTAGATGATTTTATGCACTTTGGGACGATTCCAGCAAGTGGGTTTATATGAGAGCTATGGTCAATTATGGACCGATTCCCATTATATTTGATAATGTTGTTTTTATATACATAAAACTTATTTGTGTCAAATTTAACTTAATAATATTCATATGGGATTTATGCGCGCTAAAGTGATTTTCGGAAGATGGGGTTATATCAGAGTTATGATTAATTGCGGACCAATTTGCATAAAATTGTATACAAAGTTTGATACTTGCCTTATTTTTGAAGCATTTCTGAGTGTTGAAACTTTATCTTAGGGGGCCATTTGTATGGGGGCTAGATGAAATACTGAGCCGATCACATGGTGGCATAGGGTATAAAGTTGTAAAAATAAGCATAGCTTTTCCGAATTAAATATACACGCAAAAAAAAAAATATTAAAGCAAAAAAAAAAAAAATAAAATAAAATTTATCAGTAAATAAAAATTTATTTTCTTAAAATTCCAACTTTATAATTTTAATGAATCTGGCAATATTTAAAAAAGAATATAGGAGAATATAGAATATCAAGCCCGTCAGGATGACAACAACTAATTGTAGCCCTGGTCCATAGAGACCAAATTGATCCATTATGATTCCTTGTCCTTGCATTTCTCCTCTTCTCCTTTGTAACATAATTCTATTGTAGCTTGTCAGTTTCGTTGGTTTTATATATTTTATTAAATTCCATGGATTTATACCTCTTATATCCGACAAGTTCTGAAAGAAAAAATAGCCAAGTATATTAAATCGTATATTTATTAGATAGCGCATGGCATTCACATACAAAAGGGATAACCGTTGTTAAGTTCAAATTTTTATGACCAATTTTGGGTGGTCATTCACTAGAATCACCTATTATTTGCAAAAAAGCGTTTTTAAATCACTGTGTACCAATAATAATATCAGGGACCGTAAATAACGATTATTACAAATATTTAAATAAAAGAAAATCAAAATGATATAAAAATTTTAGAAATATATTGTACACTGAAAAAAGTATTTTCAATGAATGCGGTACATTAAATGACATTCATTAAATTTTTTCCAAGAATTTATAAAGTTAATGTAAAAATTCATAGCTCTAATGAAAAGATTCATTAAAATCCAATGAAAAAATTAACCTCATTATAAACATTACATTGAAACAAATACTTAAATTTATTCTTTAATAACATCAGAAATTAGTTAATTGATTTAATGTATTAGAACCTTGAATTCGTTTATTCAATGTACTAATACATTGTTTTAATTACACNATGAACAAAATTATTGNATCAATGAAATATTTCATTAAATTACCTTAAAATAAATATTTTCTAACGGGAAATAAAGTAAACAAACACCAAACAGTTTGTTTTATTGCTTGACAAGAGATGACGCGTTTTACACACAAGACAAAAGACTTCAATTTTTTGTTAAGAATTAACATTTTAAAAAAGTAAATAAGTTAATCGGGGCAAATCGAGCAACACAACGGATTACACAAAATAGGAATTTTAAGATTATCCTTATTCTTAACATAATTAAATATAATTAATGGTTTTAAACAGTTTTTTAAAATTATATATTTAACTTATATTTGTGTGGATAAAACACTTAAGATGCTGAACAGCTCGCAGAGAGTTCCGAAAAATGTCGTGAGTTAAATAACCAAGAGGAGTATATTCGTAAGTATTCATAAATATATATAAAATATTTTAATTTTATTCTTTATAAAATTATATTACAGACTGATCAAGACTATAACTAGTGATCATCATGATATGCTTGTTTTATAATTATGGCAGCTATATTAAGAATATAATATTTAAATATTGATTATATTGAGTCAATATAGTACAAATAAATCATTTAATTTAATACAAAATAAAAATCCAAAATATAAAGCAATTATTTTCAATGTACGTTTTCATTGGGGCAAAACATATGTTCATTGAAATCAATGTACTGTTCACTGCAATTATTTGTTTTATTTAATAAATGCGTTCATTGATTTTAAATTTTAACAATGAACTTTTACATTAATATTTTATATTAATGTATGGCAATATATTGTTTTAATGAACCTGTTTATAATGTCAAAATTAGTGCACAATTTCATTGTAACAATTAACTTTTTTATTGTATTTATGTAACTTTTTGGTTCAGTGTACTATATTTTGTTAATACTAACGTAAAAATTTGGGTAAAACTAAAAATTGTGCGGGGATTAGACCTAATGTTTCAAGCTATTGTTTCAAGGATTTCAGAACTGTACAGTTTATATTCAGAATTTATTTCAGATCTGAGAAATTTAATTTTCAAAATGGGGAATTTTCATTAGGGTGCTATATAGAAAATCGGAAAAATCGAGTAAAACTAAAAATTGTGCTCATATTGGACCTAATGTGCTTGAAAGATATTAAAATCAAAACATATGTTCATTGAAATCAATGTACTGTTCACTGCAATTATTTGTTTTATTTAATTTTAAGTTATTTAAATCTTTTTTTATAATAAAAAAATAAATCGTTATATTTTAAGAAGAGAATAAAAATCAAAAATAAAAGTTATTTATGAGCAAAAAATAGAAGTAAAGGAATAATTTGATCAAAATATAAAATTTATTTTTTGAGCTAAAAAAGATAGTCGAAAAATATTGTTATTTTTTGAGCAAAAAATAAAAGTGAAGAAATCATGATCTTTATTAAAAAACTCATAATCGTTACGGTCTCTGAATAATATTTATCGACATAAACAAATCTAAAAATTTTGAGACATTTTCTCTCTTTAATCGAAGTAAAAAAAACGAAATGCATAATAAGTTTGCGATAGTATTTGGAATGCAAACAATGAGTACAACAAATTTGTTAAAAACGTAACGGGATTGGCCCTAAGTGATAGGGACCGGTTGGATTTGTGACATTGTCTTTATAACACTTTATAACAATAATAATAATAATAAAAATAATAATAAACCTAAACAAAAAAAAATTTATTTGGCCTTTAACAAAAAAATAAATAAATAAATCAACAAAATGTTTGTTCAAATCTATGTCAATTTTATCCAAACCGAAATAGGTTAGTTAAAAATATTTGTTAATAAAAAGTAAATAACAAAAAATTTAAACTAATGGATACTTTGTAAAAACAGTTATAGTCAATAAAACTATATACAATTTTATACAATTAAATATCTTTATCGAAATTAATTTGAATAATTTTTTAATAAATTTGAATATTTGATAAATTTCATATGCTGCAGCCACATAAAATTTCCAAACTGAGAAGAAGAAATAAAAATATACTTGTGAATTTAAAAATCCATACAAATTGTAATAGAAATTAATAAAAGTTTTTCATTTACAAAAGATTGTGGTTGTAGTGGTGGTAATAGATGAAGTTGTGGTAGTAGTTCTGGTAAAATTTCTTGTCAGCCAAGTACAAAATGGAATTTGTATGTATCTTTAAAATATATTTATGTGTAGGTATATATTTATATGTATTTGTTGCTACTGTTATTTGAAAACAACTTTAATAACTATTCCTGTGAAAACAAACGCACACACACATATACACGTTTACGTTACGAGTACAATATAATATTAATTAATTAGGGCAATGAAACAAAAACGACTGAGTTTTCTGAATTTGGGTAAATAGAATACAACTAACATAAGAAGATTGAAAAAATGTTAATGTTAATGTTAAGGGTGGTGGATTTGAAAAATATTAAAATCCTTAATGTTTACTTTTGTTTTCTGTATTTTACAAATGAATTTCATTTGCTTCTTATTTTGGCTGTGATACCACTAAATACTTTTACTTAGAAAACATCTTTGTGTAATTTAATTAATTTATGTATGACATACTTTTATTATAGAAAAGAGAATTCAAGGCCCCTTTAAATTTTATCACACCATTTACGTTGCCATACTTTTATGTTTTTCATTATTTTTTTTTTTTTTTGCAACCATAGAAACAGTGTCAAATTATAATTTTGTTACAGTTACACTCTCAACTTTTGTTGCAGATTAGAAGAAATGTTGTTGTGTAGTTAAGCATCTTTTAACATTTCTTATGTTTTATATATCCTACAATATTTTTGAATTAATTAGAGATTTCAACTACATACACACATATATACATACATACAAACTTACACCTTTAAGAAAACTTTCTAATTGAAGTGTATGTATGTATGTATGTATGTATGTATGTATGTATGTATGTATGTATGTATGTANNATTTTATTATCTATTTATTTATATATATATTTATTTATTTATTTATTTATTTATTTTATTTTGTTTATTTATTTATTTATTTTTGTGTTATGATATGTTCAGACTAGTCGAATATTTGAGCAAAATGGCAACCACTTTCTAAAATATTTGCTTAATTTCCCTTTTTAATGGTAAAGTAATTTTTATCTGTTTTCTTTTACAAAGCATTTGCAAGATCAAAAACTGGTTGTTGACATTGGCCAAATATTTGGCTAGATTTGGTCAAATATTTGACAAATGTGGACAGTATAGCTTTAGGTTACAGTATTTATAAGTACAAAATGAAAATATTTTTTGGAAATTTATAATAAAAATCAAAATATTTCTAACGTAAATTAGCATATTCTTTAATTTTAAAGGCATATTTTCTGTTTTTAAAAGCATTTTTTATGCTTATAAGATAAAGAACATATTTTTTTCGTGGTCCTGGTTATATAACTCTAATTCAAATATTATTTATGATCCCTCCTACAAAATTACCTTTTACCATAATAATTATTTTTTTTTTACCCTGAATTTATTGCGCATTTGTTTTGTGTATTTTTCTCCAGTGATTCTCCATTTGTGAAATTTGGTGTACGAGTAGCACAAAAGTGTACAATATTAAATTTAGAGGGGGAGGGGGGGATCCGTATGAACCCTCAGGGATGGAGCTAAGTATGTTAAAATAGACAATCTTTGACATATACAATTTTGAATCGTTGTGTTATTCATCAAATTTTAAATATTTTTATATTATTGTAGGCCTTGATAAAAATTTAAAAAACATATATTTGCTAATTATCTTTTATAGCTTTACAGTTATTATATTTTAACATTTTTAGTAGTTATCTCAATTTTGCAAGTTCTTGGTCCAAATTATTTCATATGTATATCTCAGTATAATCAATTTTATTCATATTTTTCAGTTAATTAAAGAATTAAATTATTTATTGATTATAGAAAGTTTGAAGTCGTTATTTCTACCAAGTCCAAAAATAAATGGTTTTGAATTAAAAAAATGATTTTCAAGTTTTTCGACCAAAAAAGTGTCTACGCTAGAAAGTATACAAAGCAGGAATGTCGTAGTTGGTACCATGATGCAACGAGTAACAAGGTGTCATTGTAAGCTCAGCTGATTATTTTTTGCTTCTTTTTTTTGGTGTAAGACTGAAGTAAAGAAAAAAGTGTTATAAAGAAATATCTAATTAATTTAAATATATAAAAACATTTAAAATAAATTTGTTTGTTGAGTCCGACTCTATTTTGGTTATATATTTCTCTCACATATACGGGTGCTGTGTGAATTAAGAGAGTACTAATACAAAGAATAATACAGAAAAAAACAAAAATTGAGTTCAATTACGGAATTTCTAATATTAATTAAGTTTTAATTGATTTTGCGCGAATCATTAAACTGATAATATTAATAACTACAATAAATGATTTTATTATTACTGATTTTGCTTAAATCAGCAGAAAATTCTTAACAATTTACTTAAATTTATTTTAATAGACAAATATTTAATTTTCCTTTATATGTTTTAAAGAGCTGTGAATTTATTTAAAAAATATTTTGAAATCAATTAGACAGTTAATTATATTAATAAATAATAAAATTAAATTCCAATACAAAGTTAGTTAATAATTTTATTAAAAAATCATTTGAAATATTTTTTCGGTGTATTAAGCACTTACACCATATGTTACTACCACACATAATTTTGTAATGCCATTTGCTCACTTTTATATATAAAAATGGGTCCATTTTGCCCAAAATACAAACATTTATTTTATTATATTTTGACAATTTGTTTTGTTTATTTCAGAAATTAAATTCAACAACAGGATTTTAATTTTCAATATTAAAAATTCAAAAAAATTAGAACTTTAAACCTTGTGTGTATGTAGAAGATAAAATATTTAAATTTTTATTACACATTTAGAGTCAGGTACCTTTTTATTAACACGCTGTTAGAGTTATGTACTCCTGCCAAAGAGTTGGACTACTTGTATATACTTTGTTACACATATCCTCTCAAATATGATCCATTTTACGTGAAAGTTTTGACCATAGATTATAACATAGATATGAAGTTCAGTTGTCAAAAACCTAAGTCGATTGTCAAAAAAATATGAGTCTACGAATGTGTTAGTAACAAATTTCATTAAAAACAAAAACAATTGTAGTAAGTGTGCCTTTTCGAGTAATTTTTTTTCAATTGAGTTTTTTTTAAGATTCATATCTATGTCAATAATCTATGGTTTTGACTTTAGTCTATAAATTATACGAATCGGTAAATGGAATGCAGTTTAGCAACCTTTAAAATGTTGTTAACAGTTTTTAATAAAAATCTATGGGACTTAGGGAAAATGTGGATTTTATAGACCATAATGTAAAAAACATATTTTTGGAATTTTTTTGTTGGGAATTAACAAAAATATATGAAAATAATTCATTCAATCAAAAACTTGCTCATATTTTCATCTCTCACCCAAATAATTATATCAATTACTAAAAATTGTAAAATATTGAAAATAAAAAAATATTTCCAATTAATCAAATGAATAAAGTAGATGATTGAGTGAATTAAAAATGTTTATAGGAAATAAAATCATAACAAAATTTATTTTTTTATTTTATTTTTACTTGAATATATTTATTATCATTTTCCATTTCATATCATAAGTCTTAATTCGCCAAAATTTCATTAAATACGTGTTCACACATCAGCAATTTTTTCTTGCCGCAATCTAACTTTGTAACGAGAAGGTAAAGAATGTAAACTTTTATACTCTATTTCTCCCTCTCCTATAAACTCTGAATTGCGGCAAGAAAAATTGCTGTGTGTGAACCCGGGCTAAGATATCTTAACTAACAAAGATTTTATTACAGATAAAATATTTACAGTTAATTTCAAATATTAGAAAAAGTTGAGACCCTATTTTCTTCATATAAATTACATTTCTTAGCTGACATAATACTTCATTGCAAAGAAATAAATTTAAATTTTTATCTTTGATTTTTACATCTGTTTACGTAAGGCACTTTAATGTTGATAGGCAATAATAATAATATTAGTAAATATTTAATTAAAATTATATGTACATTACAATACATTTAAATATTTTATATACATACACACATTTTAGTCTACAAATACATATATATTTGCACTTAAAAATTGATGCATTTGTTTAAGAAAAAATTATATGATCTGTGATTTTGTACAGCCAGCTGAATTTTATTGACTTCTAATTGTTTTTTTTAAATATAAATTTAAATTCATTACAATAAACTTATTTTATTGTTGATTAAATATTATATTTTAATTTTATAACAAATCTTTTATTATTTAAAACAATGTTGTTAATTTAAAATTTGAATACAATTTTTATTTACTTTGTAAACACATTTTATGGTAAATAAAATTTAACGTAAAAAAAATAACAAACAGTTAATTAAATTCCTTAATAACTTTCAAAATATCCGGGTCATCATCTTCATTTCTGTAATATTATTGCAAATAAATCATATAATTTGTTATTTGATTAACCCAAATTAATGATATCATTTCAAGGACCATTTCCTTTAAAAACAAGTGTCAACAAAAATCACAAAGATTTAAGGACACAATATTTTAATGTGAGCAGTTATGTGTTTGTTATACAATAACAAACCATTTAGTTAAGAATTGTAAAAAAAACTCATTTTTTTTAAATACAATATGTAAATACAATTTCATAAATCATTGAACCTTGCCATCTTTATAGACATTTTTATGTACATAATGGCGCCTGTATGTCCTTTCTAGTATATTTCTAAGAATTCCTGATAGCATTTTACATTGAAGACAAGTTATTAAGAAAACGACATAGAAATCAAGCTAAACCAGAAGCATGAAAATAAAAAAAGTTACAAAGAATATAATTTTATATCAACATCTAATTTAAATAGAAAAATATTAACAACCGTGAAAGAAAAAAGAAAAACAGCAAACTTATTAACTTTAGGTATCAGCAGGATTAGGAAATATATATACATATGTATTGTAACACAAAAATGAAAAAATGGAAATTCACTTTAAATATGGTTTGAAAAAGTTTGAAAACAATTTATATTGTCTGCCTACACGTGGTTATTACATTTTTTTTTTTTTTGTAATATTAAGAATAAAAGAAAGTTTATAAAAAAGAGAGTGAG
>MINK01191280.1:10619-27417 GCA_001735545.1 Phormia regina | reverse complement strand
TTCTTTACCAAAAGGCTTAAAGTGAAAAATCGAATTCAAGAAATAAGAATTCTATTTGTAAAAAGTCATCATAAATTCCTATCTGGTGTTCACCAGATATTTGAGATGCTTAATGAACATGACAATATTTTCAATCCATAAGTTTTTCTTGCATAATAGATAAATTTTAACACAATTTTCTTGCCTTTCTGTGGAAAATTCTTGGTATAACGGTAATCTCGCCAGTTCATATTTTTATACCCTACACCACCAAAGGTGGTTGGGGTATTATGTGTTTGTGCAAATATAATGTAACGACAGAGAAAACATTTTTCTACACCCACCTTATAAAGTATATACCGTTTCGACTCAGAATTCACTTTTTTGGAGTCGATTCAACGATATATGTCCGTCCGTCTGGTTGGCTGCTAGGCTGGGACGGGCTGCTACGACGGCTGGCTGTCCATGTAAAGTCTTCGTGCGCAAATGTACGGTCGCAATTTTAGAGAAAATTTGATGAAATTTGGTACATATGATTTTTTTGGTACAAGCACGAAGCCTATTGATTTTGGTCATGATCGCCCCATTATTTCACCTAGCCCCCATACAAATGTTTTCCCGGAATAGAGTTCTAACACTCAAAAATAGCTTCAAAATTGAAATATTTTAATGAAATTTAACACAAATATGTTTTATGTATGCATAAATCTGTGTGCCAAATTTCATGAAGATCGGTCCATAATTGGCCATAGCTCCCATATAAACCCCTTTTTACAAAATCACTTTAACGTGCATAAATCCTATAAAAATGTTAGTATTAGCATAATGTTCGACACAAATAACATTTTTACAAGTATAAATGACCGTGCAAAATTTCATCTGATCGGTCCATAATTGACTATAGCTCCCATATAAGACTCAATTTCGGGAATCACCAAAAAGTGCATAAATACATGTGAATCTTAGTGTAATAGTATTTTTTACTTTCCACTTAATACAACTATATGTCCATAATTGAATACTTTCCGAATTTCGGTACACATAGGCAATGGTGTAGGGTATCATATGGTCGGGCTTGACCGACTATACCTTCTTCTCTCGTTTTTGTTTTACACTTAATACAAGTATAGTATAATTGGACTCTCCCGAATTTATTATATGGTCGTTCTTGACAGACTGACATTTTTATCTTGTTTTATTTTACGGTTTTTTTTTATATATTTTTCAATAGAAAGCAATGAATTAATGAGTTTTAAATAAGTTAATGAACTATTTCTTTGATTTGATAGTTCGTGTTGTTAAATAAAGCTTCCTTCAAAATACTTTAAATCAACGAATTTTACTTTGAATAACTGTTTCTGTATTTTATCTATATTTTATTTTTTGTGTTCTTATAAATTAATGTAGAGGTTTTCTTTAATTTAATTTTTTTCTTTTATTTTTAAAAATATGAATATGAGTTTTTTTTTTAAATCAACGAAATAATACGTTAATTAAAAGAACTAATTAAATTATTTCATAAAGTAATAAATTTAGTTATTAGTTTTAACGAACCATTCATTGAATTTTTCGTTAAATTGCAATGAATATTTGCGTTGAAGCAGAGAATTCGTTCATTGAAATTCATTTAATGTAATCATTTTTTTTTTTTTTTATTAGTTTTTTTTTTCAGTGGATACAATTTTATCAAAAAAGATGAAGGTATAAAATGGAGGTTTTTTGTGCCAAATTTTTCTTTCTTTCCTTCTTTATTTGTTTGTTAAAATTTAAATATTATTTTTAAACTTGCGCTAAAATATATTTATAAAAATCTCCTCAAAAGTAGGGTAAGTATTAGCATATCTTCCGGCACAACCTACCCATCATCCTAACATAAATTTACAAATAGCAAAAAAAAATTTACACAAATCTAAAAATAACAAACTATTAATTCAAAGAATATTAAAATACTGGGTTTCCTTAACATTATACAATTTTAAACTAAACATTTTCCCAGTACACATATGTTATTTGTTATAAAAAGATTTCTATCAGAATATATATTTTTTTTAAATATTTATTATTTAGTTTTCTTTTAAGATTAAAAAAAAATTATATACAAATTCCTTAAGGTAATAACGGTTTTAAAATTAAAGAATTAAAATTTCTTAAATAAAAAGAAATAAATTTTTCTAGCTTTTCTTGAGATTAAAAAAATGCACACATAAGTACACATGAGAAGTTTATAAAATTGTTTAAGATTTTCTTTAATTTTAAAGCTATTTTTTCTATTTTCCTCTCAAACTCAGAAAGTGACAATATTTGTGGTTGTTGGTTGCTGGTAATTCAAGATTTGTTTTCTTTCTTTTTTTTTTCATTTATTTCTTATTATTGTTATTCAGTATTTATTTTCTTTTTTTACCAAAATGTAATTAGAAACCATATAGGAAAATTTTTTTTGTATAGAATACAATGATGTTAAATAAAATAAAAAAAATACTAGAAAATAAAAAAGAAAAGCGAAATTGTTACTAACTCTTACAGTTTCTTCCTCAAGCTATGATTTTGCCATACAAAACCTCAACCTATTTCTGTTTCAATTTTATTTTTTTATGATTTTATTATTTAAATTTTTTCTCAAGTTATTAAGCAGAATTATAGACAAAATGCTCATAGATTTACACATAAGTAACTAAAACTAAAAACCACCAAAGAAAAGTAATTGACACACTTTTTCTTTATTATAATTTTCATCTTTTACTACCAACTTCATTTTCAAAATTAAAACAATATATATTTTTTAATAGTTTCCCCTGAAATGAGATTCTTAGATTTTTAATATAAAACCACCACATACACATCATATGTACATACATTTGACTTATAATTAAGAAATTGTAATCATATCATATAATAATGTATATGTTCTATTAACAAATTTATAATGACAAATTAATTATTATTTCTTCTTTTTTTTTTCCTATATTGTATAACAAACTAAATAACTTTAAACAACATTTTGTAGAACATTTTCAAGTTGCAAGATCATGTATTTAAGATAAACGCAAAAATTTCTTTGACACACTATTTTACTTTTTTTACTCTTAACACACAGATTGTTATTTACCCAGAGACATACATACTCACAGATACTTAAATATATTTGACTTTAATCATCAGTTGGATTCTAATTTTCGTCAAATTACTTAAATATCTAGAGCACAACATAATTATCCGAAAAAAACTGAAATACAGCAATAAAAATGCGAAGAAAAAATGGAAAAAATATATAAAAAAAGTCATGAGTGTTGGAATCATTATAGAAAATAATTGTGTATCTTCTCGACTGTCATGATTCTCTGTTAAAGAAACGTGCATACTACCAATTGTGCAATACAATACTTATTTACTGGCTCATATATACTCAACTCAT
The DNA here is from genome assembly GCA_001735545.1 of Phormia regina. NCBI lineage: Eukaryota > Metazoa > Arthropoda > Insecta > Diptera > Calliphoridae > Phormia > Phormia regina. The sequence goes on along the minus strand of MINK01191280.1, from coordinate 24,026 downwards.
TGCTTTAGAACTTGGTTGTCATACAGGGTGTTGAGTAGGTATGAGGGAGTGGTAATTGTAAAAAAAGGATCCTATATTAAGATTTTAGTTGATGTAATATTCCAACAGTACATGCAGGGAAAAAACATTTCGCAATATGGTTGCCTTAACAATACTATTTTCATCGCAATGATATCAAACAACGTTATTAATCAATATATTTTATTTTTAAAACAATTTCACAATTCATATTTATATTTATATTGTTCGCACAAAAGCAATATGTTTAAATTTGAACCACATTATTGTTTTTAAAGTTCTATGTGCAAAAAAAAATATTTTGAATACCTGAACATATTATTGTGATTTTAATTTTGAATTGACAACAAAATGTTTTTGTTTTTAATTTGAATTATTTTAAATAACAGCTTCAGATTATAAATACAGACCTATACACCTAACATCTTCTCTAAAAAGCTCTAATGGATTTTGGGCTTGATAACTCAACCATCAAATTTGTATCTGATCTACATGAATATAGGACAATAAAATCCACCTTTCCCTAGACAAACTGCTTATGAAGATGGACTTCATAAGTATTAAAACCGTAGCCTATGACGAAATACGAAATTAGTCATCTTTGTGAGGAAAAATAAAATTCTACATTTTAAACTCCCAGGGTAGGAATAGTTCCAAATAACTGGACATTTTTTTAAATAACAGATTGTCTTGAAAACTAAACTTTCTTGCAAGAACAACAAAGACAATATATGTATGTATGCAGAAAAACCATTGGGACACATGAGGAATAAAGAATGTAATTTTTCAACCCAAACACGGCGATGAGATTGAAAGCTAACGGTTGCTGGCACCACAGACTATATGGTTACTGTAAGCCTAAACCACTATAGTCAAGAATCTTCATATCCTCTATCTCGGTTCAGGCTGGTACCTTGGAAAACACTACCTCATCTAATAGAATCCTTCGTGTCTACACAGATGGTTTCAAGATAAAAAATGTTATTGGAGCTGGAGTCTACATCGAAGAATTTGGAAAGCGGTTATCATTCAAACTCCCAAATGAATGTAGCATCCTACGGGCAGAAATAATGGCTATCAAGAAGGTAATTAACTGGCTAAGGTATTATAAGATATACGATAAAGATATCGTAATATTTACTAACTGCCAAACTGCTATAAAGTAGTGATGCGCACACACACTACTATACATTTATACTTGTGTGTGTGAAGCAGCAAATAACTTGACTTGATTTGCATTGCATTGATCTTAATGAGAAAGCAGCAGTCGAACGAAGTAGTTTATACTGTACGTGTGAAGTAGCGTTGCGTAAGCAGAATTTGTAGTCTAAACTCGCGAGTCAGGAAATTTGAAAATTGAGGTGAAAAGGCCTTAATAGGCGTTATATATATTCCATATAAGTCGAATATCTCATAATGGGATGGCAACACATTCGACCATCACATTGATATGCAATTATATTGCAGAGAACTGGCAAAGAGGAGTGAAAGCATAGATTATTTCTGTGGCTTCTCCCTCACGCCTGTAAACAGAGTATTGAAACTGCAATGTATAAAATGATACAACAAAGGTTGATACATGAATCCACGTTCATACCAACGACAATGATATGGTCCTCAGTTGGATAAGCGTAGGTCGACGTTTTTTTTAAAACTGCCTACAATACTACTAATGATTTCTGCAGAAGCTGTCATACTAAAGAGGAGGAGGAATCCATTCAACATCTAGGACAAAGATACTACAACAGAGATACTAGAGCATTACTGCCTTTATTGGAAATTGTGGGTTAATCGAACCACCAATCTCATCGGACAAATATAACTTTTCTTCGTTCTACTGTTGACAACTTCCTCTATAACACTCATTACTTCTTTGTCATCTTAATCTATTAATATTTCTCTTCCTCCCACAATTCACCTATTTTTTCCTCCTTCTCTTTCTTTATTCTACTTACAGGTAACAAAAATGAAACCGAAGGACCCAAGTAAGCCGAAAACAACCATCTTGGGGGCACCTGTCAAACCTAACCTTTTATTTATTTAGTCACAATAATTTCTCTATATTATTTTATATTGTGATTCAACCATATTATTGCTAAGACATGAATAAGTACATATACACCAAAAATATGGTTGCAGATCAACCATATTTCAATTGTGATTTAAATACATTATTGATTTATACGTGAATCATACAGCAAAAATATGATTGCAGATCAAAAATATTTGTATTGTATTATGGTGATATATCTAAAAATAATATGATTTACGGACAATCATAAAATCCATCCATAATATAGCAGTACTCTTTATTCAAATTTAATTTTAATACAGAATTTATATTAAGTAAAAAACTAATTTCCAAATAACCGGCGCACTAAAACTCTTAGAATGCCTAATATTTATAAAAAGTCATACCCATTTCCAGCAGCTTCAAAATAGTTTAACTCTTAAGCGAACTTTGACTTACGACTACCAACTAGAGCTAAAGAAAAATACTCCAAATTTTGTTAACCATTTATAGCAAATCATCCTGTATTTACTGTTTAGTATTATTATTACTTTTCTTTGTTTTAATTTTTCTTCTGCACAATTCCAACTCTAATTTAATGACAACTTTGCACAAAAATACGAAAACTACCTACAGCGACAAAAAACTAAAACTAAAACAACAACAGTAAACATAAAAGTTTACCCAAAAATTACTGTGCGATTTTTAAAAGTTTCGTGACTTAAAGCGCAGTTTGTGATTCTTCTTTGTTTTTTTTTTTTTTATTTTCTTAATTTTTTAACTACACAAAATACTAAGTGGATTCCCTCAATTTAGAAGAAGAAATACGACAAATACAAAGAACTATAAAATCTTGACTTAATTTAGTCAGAGGCACAACCAAACACTCAACATTAGACACAGAGTTAAGCTTAAAACTAAGCACTCTAGGCACTCTATATATGTATGTTGTACAGTGGAGCTAGTTGCACAAATTATGGTAATAAATTTGTATCTACTAAACTGCTGGTCTGACAAGTTTTAGAAGAAGGCCCAAACTTTCAGAAAAATTAAGCGAAAGAAATCATCGAAAAATGTCCCTAATGTTCCTCAAGACTTATTCCCGAAAATGAAAATAAATAATTGAAATGTAAACATTCGTTTAACCACAAAAGATAAATTAGGTGATTATTGTTATCATTATTATCCAGTATAGCAATAAACAGTGGGGCAGAATCGAAATTTTTATGATCCAAGAAACCTGTACCTGATTTCTGTAACTATGTGAGATATTTTTTATTCGAATGAATATTACTCACCTTGTATAACATCAGGGTGAGTAAGAGTAAATACTGTATTTTTTGCTTACTAGATAAGTATTCATCTGGTACTCAATTCCGCCCTAGATATGTGCGAATCTTATGGGATCTATGAATCGCCGTTGTCAGGAGGCTATAAAAATGAGAGGATCTCCAACCAAGTAAAGTATTATGAAATTATGGTTATGTCAAAAAAATATATATTTTGTCCCTATTATTTTTACTTAATAACTTAAAATATTTGAAGTTATTTAATTTTATGTATATAATCTTTAATATTTGTGGAACAGTAAACAAAAAAGTAAGAATATATTGAAAAATTAAAGTGTACCTATTATTTTCTCCAACACTGTATACAACAAAAATATGTTTTTTTTAACTGTTATTTATTAAATGTTTGTATATGCCTTTACTTCTTAGGCCTAACAATATGTTTTTAAATCTTATATCTAAAAATAAGAACTATTTGCTCTCAACTGAGAGCCATGATTGGCAAATGGTTCTTAGTGCAGTGGTAAATCTCTTCTACGAAGCCTTGTTTCAGATTGAGTTCTGATTAACAATCTTGCTAGCGAGTTAGGATGCTGTTGTAATTTACAGACATATCTCCCTCTAATTTTTTCAAATTCTTCATTCACTAATGTTACTTCTAAGCCTCTGTGGATGTTCTTGTTCCTTATGTACCATGGCACCCCTGTCATAATCCTAAGAATTTTCGATTGTGCCCTCTGTATAAGATCAATACTAGTGTTACTTGCCGTTCCCCATAATTGGATACCATACATCCAAATTGGTTTTAAGATAGTCTTATACAGTATGACTTTACAATTAAGACTTCATTCAGATTTCTTGCTGATCAGTGGAGATTGGAAGCTTTAATTTTCATATGAATCCTTTTGGCTTCAATGTAATTTACATGATAAGACTGTGGAATATTTACGTTGTTTAACGAAACTGGTGGACAGTTTCCTCTCCTTAATGCAAACGTAACGTGTTTACTTTTGAGTTCATTTACTCGTATTCTCCAATTTTTCAACCACGTCTCCACATTTTTAAGGTATTTATCTATTTCTCTAGATGCTATACCTGCGTCCACGTGAGAACTTAAAATAGCAGTATCATCGGCAAATGTTGATATAGTTAAGCTGGTACTTATAGGTAAATCCGAGGTGTAAATTAGATACAGCAATGGTCCAAGGACACTGCCCTGTGGAACTCCAGCACTAATTGCATAATCTCCCGTAATATAGTCATACTGTTTTACACGAAACACCCTGTTTGTTAGGTATGACTCTACTAATTTATGAGTACTTGGGGGCAACAGGCATTTAATTTTATATATAAGGCCCTCATGCCAAACTTTGTCAAAAGCTTGGGCGACAAATTGCAGAGCTGGGAACGAATTATTTTAATTGTTAAGGTAAACACTTAGACGGGTCGAAAAAAAGTTTTGTCGTTCATCTCCCAGAATCAAAGAATGGTTACTGGATACATCACGCCTAAATAAAAATTATGAAGGATGTATCCGAGATACCAGAAGTGACATCTAGAATTTGTTGTGATCTAAATTGAAAGTCTCCAAAGAGAAATTTTAAGCAGTTGTTAGACCATTTACAACGACCTATCGAATTTAAATGAAAAAAGTAAATATTTTAAACATATTTTATTCGGATTAAGGCTTTGGGTACTTAAATGTACAAAAGAGGGAATTTTTTTGTAATTTTAATTTATGCATTTTGTACTGAAATTTTAGTTTCCGACAGAACAATCGGCTTCGGCTATGGTGTTCGGTAAAAAGTGATGTTTGGGGTTCGGCTATGATTTAATTTATTTGCCTACAACTTCAAAAAATCAAAATATCTATTCATTTTCAAATTCTATTTCATTTACATGCTTTTAAACAGCACATAGGAAGTATTATTCCGTATTTTTATTAATAAATATTTGCAAAATTGACGGGAAAATAAAACTTGTATTTTTAGAAATTTTTCAATAAAGTTCCTTTACTATTACTATAAATTTCAGCTTTTAAGGAAATTTTATTTTTATTGAAATTTTTTGATAAATTTTCTTTTTATGGAAAATATTCTAGACATTTTTCTATTTCTAGGGAAAATTTTCGGTAACTTTATATTATTAACCATTTATTTTATAGGAAAACGGTTCTTGAATTAGTTCTTTAATCAAAGACTTTTGTTCAAAATTGTAATATTGAGCAGTAGTTTTATAGAAGTGTTAGGTAAAGGTTTCAGAACACGTTTTATTATTATTATTACTATTATTTTATTTTTTTTTTTTTTATTATTTTTAAAGAGTTCTATAAAGTCATTCGTGAACCATTAATATATTCTCAGAAGTGATGTAAAAGTCATACAGAATTAGTTCGTAAGCTCTAGTTCTTTGAAACAGTACTCCATTAATGTCAGAATTGGTTGTGATACCACTAGTTCTGAGGATGTTATAAAAGAATATGGAGTGGTTTTGATTACAACAGTTCTAGACCAGAAATGATTTTATAACATGTTTTAAATTTTCTCTGAGTTATTATATAAAAACTTCAACTCCTTAAATTCATTAAACACCAAAATCGACAACAACGTCTTTCGTATAAGCACGACATGAGACATTTAAATGGCTTTACTCATACTTTAATTTATCTTCATTCAGTTTTTTTGAATTGATTTTTTTTTTTTGTAATTTTGTTTATTAAAACAAACAGTGTCGTCTTCTTAAGCCAGCGAATAAAAGACTCAAATTAACATGAAGATGTGACACGGAAGTTAGATAAGCAACAGCAAAAGACCACTTGCGAAGTTTTTTTTCCTCTGTTTCTACATTTTGCCACATTCACGACTTCAATAGCCTCTTGACATCACTCACACACTCTCTTAAACATACGTAATAGGCAACAAGTAGTAGCAGCAACAGCAACCAAGATCTTCTTCATTAACAGAAAATTCCAAAAAAAAAACATTCATTTATACCAATATTATGTAATCTTTGGTAACAAACAGGAAACCTCTGCCAAAAATAGCAAACGAGTAACTGAAAAACAAACAACTCGTTGCAACTTGAAATTTTTGAATTATAAATAAAAATAAGAAGAGCCTTCAAAACACTTTAGACCAGCTGCCAAAATTCATACAATTTTAATTTAATACAATAAAAACAAAGAAACCAGCACCCAAATTTAAAAAAAAATGTATTGAATTATTTTTGTTGTTGTCGTATCACCATTATTATCTTTATCTTCTTTTAATGTTGGTTGCTATAAACTAACATACATATGTATGTAATGGTGAGAATCGCTGCCTCTCCGTCTTGTCTCTTAAATTGCTTGAAGTTTTAGTTGCCGTCACTCTGCAATGGTGTAGCACTTGTAATCTCACATGTAACTTAACATTTTATTTTATACAACAACAATATCTAGTACAAAGTTAACATTCAAACTTATTAAAGTTATTGTAATATTTTTTGTTTTTTTTTTGGATTTTTGCAAAAAATAAACAAAAAATTCAAAAATCTCAAGGAAACATTTCTTCACTTGGGCAGCAATAAAAATACAACAATCAATGGCAAATATGTAACTACCTACCTACCTACGATCTTTCAATGCAACTTCAACATTTAATTTCCTATAAAAACAACACATTAAATGAAGCCAACATTCATTCATTCATCCATCTATCTATCCATTCGTCCATCCTCAGATAGTATAGTTTTTGTTGAGTGCGAATATACGCTCGTGAGTGTGTGTGTGTGTGTGTGTGAATTAAGAGTTTGTACTTTAAAACTAAAGACGAAGGTAAAATAATGATAATGATGATATTGCAACATTGCTTGTATTTTAAGAGGATGTTAACAATAAATGATATGAATCTTTAACAAATGGGAAGGATAGCATATGAACGAATTTAATTTCATGCAGAAGTGTCACTTAGTATCCCATATTACACTTAAATTCCCTCTTAGATTGTTTTTACTTTTGCAAAGATTTCATTAAATAATTTATTCAAATAACCTTGATTCATAGACAGAGCTCAAGCTAGACAAATCCAGTCTAACTAATTTGGAAACCTTTAATATTTTAGAAATAAAGTACAAAAGTATTTGTATTTTCTGAGAATTGCTTTCTAAAATATCTTTTAGAATATAGATACAAAAATTTACAAATAGATATAAATTTACAAATTTTTTAAAGTTTATAATTACTAGGGAAACCACAATATGCTCTAAAAAAATGTGTTTTATGCGCATTAAAACTAAAATTTATCAATAGTGTCGAAATTTGATTCCCCATCTTTTGACATCACTCACACACTCTCTTAAACATAGGTAATTAAAAAATAAAAAAATATACATATATCTTTTAGCTTTTTAATATTTCTATTAATATTATGAATAAGTATCTTTTTTTTCGTTTTTCGTATGGCAAATTCATATAAATCCTTTCCTTATAAGAACATTTGTAAATGATTGTAATTAAGTTTTGAAAAATTCTAATAAAAGCCAAACAAGTTTGAAAATAAAAAATAAAAAAAATGGAAAAAACCGTTTTCGTATAATTGCTAGAGAATTATATCGTACGAGCTGATGGACTCTGCGTTGTATGGGTTTTATTGTATAAAAACATATTATAGAAATTAAAACTAAATTTTGTATGAAAAATTTAAATGCCGTCATATGAACGAAAAAAGTACTACAAAGTCCATTAATATATTTTCATTACTTAGAACTATGTCTCTAAATTAAAAATTGTAGAAAATTCAAAAAGTACTATCAGAATAACGAAAAGGTACCACAAAATCCCCTGTTATGTATTCACATTCATTTAGTACCACATATCCTTAATTTCACGTTTCTAGGTTTATTATTATAAAAAATTCAAAAAGTATCACAAAATTCTCTCTTATGGATTATCATCCACTTAGTACCCCATGTTCTTAATTCCATCAAATATAATAGAAAATTCAAAAAGTACCATTAAAATAACAAAAAAGTACCACCTTATAAATTTTCATTAACTATGAACCACATATCCCAAATTTTATTCCTAATTTCATATTTCATAGGTACGATCGTTAATCGTTTGAATTTCTAAAAAGTACCAAACTTGTGTTTCTCATTTTTTGAAAAGTTATGAATACGACATAAGTTTCATCTGTATGTTGATTGCTTTCAAAGATACATATGGTGCCAAAAAAGTACCAAAGTGTTTACCCGTTTTCTCTCTAAAACAGACGATTTTCAAAATAGTACCAGACACCTGTCCAATTATTTTTTAAATGAATAACGATAGTTATACAACTTTTTTGTATCATTATTAGTTTGCGAGTTATAAGGTTACCGATTTTACCCTTTTTTACCTCTAAACATTCGAATTTCTAAAAATCCCGTCTTAGTGAATCAATATAGAGGGAGACCTACCTACGTTCCAAATTTCGCCTTTCTAGCTTTAGCCGTTTGGGCTGTGGGATGATGAATCAGTCAGTCAGTAAGTTAGTCAGTCAGTCATTAACGTTACTCTTTTGACTCTGGTATTTAAATATTTTTATTTACATAATTTCGTAGTCGTTTGTTTCTTTGGCGAAAATATAGAAAAAAACTTTGAAAGGACATTTTGATGTTTTGATTCAGCGTACGAATAGGCAATGTCAAAAGGAAGTAGATTTTAATTTTATATATAAAAAAATAAAAAAAATAAAAAAAAAATATGGGATACCTTCTCATTTACAATGTAACAATTATTTCAACGTTTGAGTGGGTTGCATGTGCAACAAAAAAGCAAATAGGTAATATATAGTCGATACAACTCAATCATATGATACCTTACACCTCCATGTTTATGCTGCAAAATTCGCGAATGGGTCTTATATTAAACCTGTGGCGAATTGTGTTTCGATACTTGAATTAAGTGTAAAATAAAATATATGAATGTTTAAGTACATTAATTTTTGAATTAAAAGAAGTTCATTTAGAGACTCATTATTATGGTAATTTCTATTTATAAAAAAACTTTTTTAGGTCGAATATTAACATTATAAAAATATCGAAAGAGGGTTTTATATGGTAGTTATGGTGCATTGTGAAACGATCTATATGTGATATAAAAATGTATATTTTTTTGCTCCGAATTTCATTGATATATTTATTTTTAAAAGGATATTTAATTTCGTTAAATCCCTTTTCTGAAAGGATATCTGTATGAGAACTAGTTAAAATAATTTAATTAATTTTGCCAAAATTTTCATCAAATTATTCTTAAAATATCTCAACTCTGTTCATAAAGTTTTAATATACAGAAAGCCGGCCAACTAGACGACTAGATGGACATTGTTTAATTAACTCAGAATGTTAATTAACTCGAAGGGTTCTTAAGATTATTTCTCTTCTGTGTATTAACATCATCACAAATACATAATACCACAATTATCTAAGGTGGTGTAGGGTAAAACAAACAAACAAACAAACAAACAAATCGCAATATTTCCAATGCGAAAATGTTTTCAACAAAAAAGTTCGAGTTCAAGTAACAATAAAACACAGTAACATATTGCTTCATATTATATTTGACTTTGTTATTTGTATCTTGGTTGGTTTGTTTGTTTTTATAGAGTTTTCCTTTTATGAATTTAGAGAGATACAAATAAAAAACTCAGCGCCTAATACATTAGAGGAAAAAACGAAGACACCAAAGTTAGAAAAAAAAAGAAACTGATATAGCAACTAATAAAAAATTGCTATTTGTGTCTATTAAATCAAACACCTTCACTAGGAAAAAATAAACAAATAACATAGATACATACATATGCATTTTTTGTCGAGCAACATTTAAAGCAACATGTTCCTGATGTATGAGAGAAAAAAACATACAAAATGATTTCCTCTTTTCGTCTTAAGATTAACTAGATAAAACCCATAATATAATATTGTATAATCCATTAGGTGATCATGATAAGAAGATTATTATGAAAGGGAAAGGGATTACAAATACAATATAAAGTGAATTATTAATTAATAATCATGGCTATAAAAATAACTGTCACATTAAATTATAAATTATGAGAATAATATTAATAAAAACTAAATTAAATGAGGACAAATGTAACTTTTATTTAACATTAATGGGGTCACAGAGCTGAAAAAAAATAAAATTACTTGGGCAAGGAATATGTCAGACCATTCGTTTACATGGTACATTATAAGTACTAAGACTCTGACTCAATTTTTTTAGAATTGACTTTAGTTCTAGCGATAAATTGCGTTTTTTTTTTTAACTTTAGCAGGTTGCACCATATATTGAAGTATATTTCGAAAACTACTTGTTTAATTTTATTTATAAAAATATTAAATAATTATTATTAAAACTTTCTTATATTACTTTTTAAAACATTTATGGAGATTAAGCCTATTTTCTGAAAAACAAAAAAATAAATAAATAAATTTTACATAATATTCATAAGGACAAATTTGTTGCAAATTAAATAAGATGCATTACATTCAAATCAATGCATAAATATTTATTTGACAAATTAATAAAAAAGTCCTTTACAATTTTAATAATAAAAAATAAAAAAAAGAAAACGATTAAGATATTATAGCAGTCAACACGAACCATATGTTATAGTACACCATTGTGTATGAACATAACAATATATTATGATAACTATAATCATAATAGGATATATATGATTGCAATGATCAAAATATTTTTATAGTATTTTTAAACATTTCCTTTTTAAATTTAAATCTTTTATTCTGAAAAAAATGGATAAATTGTAAATTATATATTTTGCTGTAGTCTGTTGCTAAAAATATTTACACAAATTCATTAAATAATAAAAAATAAACAAATAAAAATAGCTAAGGTCTATATTTTAAAACAAAAAATACCAATATCGATTTATCGTTTGAAAAATAAATTAATAAATTAATTAGTTTATAAATAAAACATTTGTTTATGAATCATTACAAAATTATCTACTAAAATTCAAATTTACCAAAATAAAATTAGCAAATTAATTTTAAAACAAATCATAAGAAATCTTGAAACGTCAAAAAAGCCCTGCTTGGAAGTTGTAGTTACTAGGGGTCAATTTAGTAACTTGAATTTGTTTTTGTTTCTTTTAATTTCACAAAATTTATGCCATGAAGGCGCCATATATCTTTCAGTTATTTAACCTTTTCTTTATTTTTTGAACTACGTAGTTTTTTTTGCTTATAATTAAATTTAACCAAACTTATATGTAGATAATTTAATGACTTTGCGAAAAAAAAAAATAATAATAAAATATCGGCAACAATTTTTATAGTAAACAAATATGAGTTCAAAGCATAAACACCAAACAGCCAGGCATCATAAGACCAATGAAAATAACGTCAAGACATTAAAGGTTTCAAAACTGTAATACTAAAATTTCAAAACCTTGAGTTGAAATTGTAACGAATTTTTTTCTAAAATTAACCATAACATTTTTAAGTGTAAAATTGCTCAAGAGATAAAATAACAATAATCCTTTTTTTGCATGAAATATAAATTCAAATATTTTTTTCGGTGGCACGAGAAATCTCAATCTCAGATTGCATCATATAATGAAATCTATCTCAAAAATGATTTGTTTGATTTGGATCTATAAAATATAAAAAAAAAAAAATCGAATTCTCACATTATTTTTTAATATATTTTATTTTTATTTATTTTATTTTTTTGCAAAAAAATATTTTTTTTTTTTGTAAAATTTCTAATTATGTTTTTTTAATCATAAAAATTTTCTAATTTCAAAAGTTTCATTAAAATCAAAGGATAAAATCTGATTTTTAAAACTATTCATTTTTGAAAAATTTACAAAAAATTAGTTTGTAAAAAATAATATAAGAAAAAATTTAAAGTCAATTCAATTTTTTTTTAAATAAAATCAGATAATTAGTATTCAATATAATTAACAATTTGTTTTAATTTTACAAATCGAGAGTCAATTCAAAATATGGATTAGGGGCTGTTGACTGGTAAACCCCGTGACGCAGAATTGTTTATAATTATTACATTTTTTAAAAGTTTTCAATTTTCTAATGTAAAAAAATATTAACATTTTTTATTTCGTTTGCATTCTTCCGCACTCTTGAAAACATGAGCGTTTAAATATAAAAATAAAATATTTTAAACACGTGTTTTTAAAATCACAAAACAACTTTTTAACATATTGTTAGTTAAACTATTTTGATAATAAAATTATTCAGAATACTATAAAATAAATTAATTAACAACTTGAAACTATTAATAGATTAAGTGGTTACTGTTTAAACAATAAAATCTAATAAGTTTCAAGAACCAATATCATTTACTAAAAAAAAAGAACCATATAAATATTTATTAGTTAATAAAACTTTAATTAGCGCATAAAATTATTGAAATAATATTAAAATAAAATCTATTAATAGAACTAGAATATACCAATTAAGTCGACTAAAACATTAACATTTTTAAGATAACGATCTTTAAGTGACCATTTACAGTGGGGCATAAAACAAATTTGTTGACCTTTATGTCAATCGTATCACTCCCACCTCACCACTAATGGAAAACAAATTAAGAAAAAAAAAAAACAATTTATAGCTTTTAAACAGATTAAAATATAAACTTTTAATAAATATAAATAAGCAGTAGCCATAATTAATTAAAAACTAATTAACATTTTGATCAGTGACACTAACAACTTCGACAAAACATAAACATCGAATTTTAAAAAATATATATATTTAATTTTTACATTAACAACAAAACCGAGGGGTTATAATTTTTATAATTTATAAATATTGACCTGATCTTAGAAACAGGGTCAACAAAATTTACAATTTAAATAAAATAAAATTAAATTAAATTGACCTGTTAGATATCCGTAGGTGACATTAAATTATAATTTATTAAACATTTTAATTTAAATCATTTTATGTAAAGTTTAAGTTTTGTTCTTTGTTTAATGTTGATTGCAATATATTCATAAAACCAGCTGCTGTAATTTAATGGAATTTTACCAAAATCTTTATAATTTTATTAAACATTATAATTTTTTTAGAAAAAAA
>MINK01191279.1:490-30485 GCA_001735545.1 Phormia regina | reverse complement strand
TTTTTTTTATTATTATTTAATATTATAAACGTTTCAATTCTTTTTGCTCTTGCCACAAAAATATATTGAAAATATTTCTTGTTTTTTTGCATGGAAATTTTACACAAACAATTATATATACGTTTTAAAAACAAATGAAAAATATTAAAATATTAAATAAATGAGACAAAACATTTTGCCAAAATAGCATTATATACAAAAATTTACTCGCTTGAATACAAATATTTTTTTAAAAATTATATTTAAATAATAAAGAAAAAATAATATGAAAATAAGCAGAGAAGTGGTAGGAAAATGTTTTGAAAAAGTAAGGGATTTAAATGAAAAGAAAAAAAGATTGTTTTACAACCCAACCGCCATAACCCCTTATATAGTCGTTCAGTTAAAGTATTTATTTAATTTACAGGGTTTAATTAAATTTTGTAAGAAATTGTCAGAAAAAACATTCCGACTAAAACTTTTAAGATTAACAAGCACTATAATAGATCCAGTGTCTACATTAGACACATTTTGTTAAGACAAAAGACAAAAAGAGTGCGAATCTATTGTAATTTAAGTAAACAGCAGATTGTTATTTTTGGTTGTTACAATTGTCAAATTGACTATATGTATATAAGATTGATTGTTCCATACTTGGTCTTGATCAAATTCGTAAAGTCTATAACAGCGGACGATGACATCTGTATTTAGACTTAATTAGCATTTTGTCTATTGATCTAAGCTACCATTTATTTTTAATTTTACCATTTTTTTTAATAATGCTTTTTATTTCACTAGGGATTTGGAAACTTTTCAAGAATTGTTTTTCATCTTTCATAGTGTTCTACTAAGTTTTTTGTATCATAATTATGTAGGCAGCACAGCGCTGACGTATTCTAATAAATCTTATAAGATTTCATTATTTTCATTCATATTACGTTTATACGCGCGATTATTGCAAATAAAAATAACTTGCAAATATATAATTCACTGTTTATACACAAATTGGAAATGAAATATATTTCCTTATTTGTCGTGCCAGATGGGATAAATAAAACTATTAGCATCTATAATGCTATGAACGTAAAAGGAAGTAGCAAAGCTACACGTTTTATTTGCAATTAGCTTCACTAATCACGATTATGTTTCGTGAGTTACAAACTTACAATTTTAGTACTAACTCACTGTTTATACAGCAACATTTTCATATATATTTTTAATTGCGAGTAAATGGTGCGTATAAACCACGATACAAAGAAACAAGGTAACACCGTTCTCTCTGAGATATTTTGTTTGAAGTTTAAAAGATTTTTTGAAATATATTTTTTATAAACAAATTAAAAGATGTTGCCACATCATAACAAAGGATAATTCTATTTAGGAAATTGATATAAAAATTGAGTAATTTATTTAAAAAATATGTTTGTTTGATATGTATTTATTTAGCTAACCTATTAAAATACAACCAATATATGTTTAAAATGCAAGCAATATATGTTTAAAAGATTTTTTTAAATACTCTTAATATAATTTTGACCTTTGTGTTACATTAAAGAAAATTATTCAAGAAGCAGCAGATCCATTATTAAATTGTTTGGTATATTTTTATTTTAGAACATTGATTGAATATTTGATTAATCCATTGAACCAAATTTAATAATACATGATAAACTAGACATGATAATAATGTATGTAAATAATTATAATTTTGAATATATACACTAATTTGAAATGTGTTTTTCTTCCTTTTATTTCAATTCATGTTATATATAAAATTAAAACTAAAAAATCAACAAAAATCTCGGATTTTTTAAAAAGGATAAGGCAGCACAATAAAATAATAAATCGCTCAAACGTCAGAAGTATATTATGGAGACGAAAAAAAAGAATGGTTCTACCTCTATTTCCTTGTATCATGGTATAAACGTAATATCAGTCACAGAGTAGACATGTATTTTTTATATAAGAAATTGAAAATTTTTAAGCACAATTTTAATTAAGATATTTGTTTAAATGTAAAGAACTCTTATCACAACAGTCATTATCATAATATTCTTATAATACTAATACTTAAGTCTACACGTGACATAGTTTTCTCTGAGAGCGAATTTGACACTATCTGTTATATATTATGATATAAAAATTTCTTGTGTAGATCCTGTATCGTTATTAGGTTTTATTATTGATCTTATTTACAGACAAATATAAAAACATATAAGAAGTGGAATTTGTGAACAAACGTACTAGCTTTCCAACATGTTTCTTGTTAATAAATATTTATTTTATTTACTAAAGATTTATTATTTATTTAAATTATTTGGCAGCTAAGGGTAATGACAAAATCATGGTGAATTTTTCTATTACTATTTTTAATACATTTAATTGATTAATATGATACTATTAGTTATTAAGAAATGTTCTTTTATAAAAAAAGTTTGGAAAAACTATTTAAAAATTTTACTACTTTTATTCTAAACAAATTCATTTGCAACCCCCTTATCCAACTTTTTACCTAAGCTACTGCTTAACATATTTATTATTGTATGCACCACTGCAGCCATTATTCTTTTAACAACAATTAAAAAATATTAATGAAACATAAGGTTCCAAATTTTCTAAAAAAACACAATTTTTGCTTAAAAATTGTTTTACATGTAAAAATCTTATTTCAAACTTAACGCTAACTTATGTCTTCTATTTAAACAAAATAAAATATTTTAGTTTTTGTAAAACACATGCTGGGACATTTAACTAATTTAAATAAAATAATAAAAACAATTTAAACAAAAATACTATATGAACAAAAACAATAAGAAAAATCTCAAACATATTGAGACATTGACTTTATTTATTGAAATACAACAAACGATCAGTGATCATTTGAAAACATTTAAATTTTTTAAGTGTATAAATTAAAGAAAAATAATTTAAAGGACTTTTTGTTATTTCAATAACTCTTTAAATATTTATTTAGTTTTTCTTTTTTGGCAATTCCCAGCTGAATATAGCTTAATATCAAACAGACACAAGTCTTTAATAGTTTCCGCCTTATTTGGTACCTCTTCAAAAATATAAATATGTTTTATTGTTTATTTTGTCTACTAAAAATCCTTAGCACACACATGTTTTATTGTTTATTTTTTCAAAAAGTCAATTTTTTCATTAAGCGCCATTTGTTTTTAAAGCCTTAACAAATAAATAACGGACTCAAAGAAGAGTTTTAAACAAATGTAAACAAAAGACAAATACAGAGAGTAAAAAGAAGAATATGCTCTTTTATAAGTATTTATTATTAGTTTAATGTTTATTTACGTACTATTTAAATCAACACTGTGTTTAGCATAAATCATATGAGTACTTTTTAATTGTAATGTTAAGAAATGAATTAAAAACCACAAATATTGTTATTCATGTTTAATAGAAACGTAAAAAGAATTTTAATTCTCAAATTACTTTTTATTTTTATTCTTCTAAAATAATCACCAATTTAACTACAAGAAAACTGTAATAAATTTAGAAAAATTCAACCTTATCCTAGGATAAAATGATTTCGTTCAGTGTCAAAAGTTTACGAAGAATTAACAACTCGTAGTTATTCACTCGATGTTACATCATTATGAAATTATTAGATAGCATTAGAAATATATTTGAATAGATGTGTTCAAAAGTAATGAACAGTAACCAAATTTTCATTGTTTTTATAACCGTGAATGATTTTACAATCTCTTCTCTTTTTTGGTGCATTACCCAGCAAAAAATCGTTCTTAATCCACCACTTCAAAAGTAGAACAAAGGTCATATTTTAAACTTTCTTGGAAGTTCTTTATAATTACTTACAAAAAAGTGAAAATAAATTAAATTTTAGATGAAAAAAGTTAATAATTTTTAATAAAATTAAAAGTGTTTAAAATTTTAAAACATTTTTATTATATTTTAATAGCATTAAAACAGAATTTATTATTTAAATTAAAATTTAATAAACATAATTTTAAGAGAATTAATTCAAAAACAAAGAAGAACAACCTACCAATGATAACAATAGGTTTAAAGAACTTCTACAGTTTTTTTACCACTAAGTACATCTTTCTAAATTAATGACTTTGCCGCGATACACCAAATATCCAGTTCCTTTTTAGATGATTGTGTTATTTATTTAAACTCCTATAAGTCACACAAATATACGACAGCATAAGAAAATTTTAATATCAACTATTCTTAAAATTAAAAAAGTCGGGAAGTCGACTTTTTGTTCAAATTATAAATTCCCAGCTTAAAACTTCTTCTTGACTTTGAGTCTATATTAGAGAAATTTTTGTTTGAGTTGCAGATAATTTTTTATCTCTGTCAATTATAGGGGGAAAAGTAAACAATCAAGATGGCGTCTTTTACATTATCAAGATAAAGTTGACGTTTGTCTTGATAAAAAATTGTCTAATGTAGACTCAAAGTTATGGGAGAAAACATATGTCATATTAAACAATGCAAAAAGTACCAACAACAATCAGATGGCGTCTTTTACCAAGCTTTATCAAGACAAAGTTGTCAGGACCGGAGCGCTCACAATTTTATTTTAACGCTGCAATAATACTGACAAACTCAGTCTACATTAGATACATTTTTATCATTCTAACTTTTTCACGTTTGTCTAATGTAGACTCAAAGCGAAGCCACAAAAACATTAAATTTTTTTGTAAAACACAGTTGCTGTCAACTAAAAATACACTTGATTTGTGTAGTACCTTTTTAGACTTAGATTTTAAGTAAATTTTGAAAGAAAAATGTCTAAAATATTGTGGAATTTTGTTGAAAAAAGGATAGGAATGGTAAAATAAATTTCGTCTAAATGTTGGTTAACGGTTTAGTACATGGTGACTTGAAACAGATGACAGCAGTTGTTAAAAAAACGGCGAATTCTATAATTATTTTTACATGGAGTTTGATATTGCAGCGAGTATTACAAAAATTTTACTTATAACAAGTTTTACAATTATAAATACTACAAAAAATTGATTTCGCCTTTGTTTATTATACTACGTAAATTGCAACGTGAAGTTGTCAATCGAAATTACTTAACAAATGAGTTGTCAATTGAAGCTAAGAATTTTGGTCTATTGTTTTATTTTCTCCTAGAGAGAAAATAAAACGTTATTTCTCTCACAAATATTAACATTTCATAACAATTCAAATTGAAAATTCATCATTTTGATAAAAAAAAATCTATCTCATTAGGCACAAAATAATAATTTCTTATCGATTTTTTATACTTTGAATTTTTTTCTTTTTTGTTTTCAAAGAAACTGCTTTTATTAAACATAGCAATACAAAGAAAATAAATAATAAACAAAAACAAAAAGCAACGAATAAAAGAAGAGAACCAAACAAAGATATCAAATTACTTACGAAAAAAAACAAAAACCAAAAAAATGCAAAAGATAATCAATAGAGTTGATGATGAAGACCTTTTTTAAAAAAAAATCAACCCAAAGAAACTGTTTTTCAATACTAAGTAATTTCCAACCAATACTTGTTTTAATTTTAAAGAAGAATAAGCAGAAAAAACCCCAACTAAACATAATCTTAAATGTTCCACACCAAAAAATCCAAGGACAAGTTTAAAATGAAAAAAAGTGACAAGTATGTCATAAAAAAAATTATAAGTATGAATTTTTATTAAAACAAAAGCAAAAAAATAAGATAAAATAAAATAATAAACATTAAAATTAAGTAGAAAAACTTATTTGTGTCATATTAAATTTATATAAACATCTAGAAGATTTCTTTCCCTTAAACTCAAATCAAAAAACCATGTGGGTGGTCTGATTTAAATACTTTAAGTTCATTGTTAAAGAAAAAAATAAAAAAAGACAATTTTTAACAAAAATCATATAAAAAACTATTGAAGAGGAATTAATTTGTTTAAGAAAAAGTTGATATTTTTTGACAAGATTAAGAAACATATTTGTTGAAAAATAAACTTTTAGAAATAGTTATTCATTTGAAAGTATTATAATTTAATATTTAATTTTAAACAATATTATGTTTAAAATAATTTACATTTAAATAGGAAAAAGACCCCTAAGAAAATCAGCCAATTCTAAGCTTTATATTTTTATGACAGTAGTTAGTTTTAATGTAATTTTTGACAGTTTTAATTTTGTATAGTTTTGTGGTACTTTTTGCAAAAATTTTAAACTTTTAAACATTTGTTGCCAACTTAAGTTTTAACTTTCATCTTTATAACACCACAACAATTAATCGTCATAAAATTCCAATATAATTTTTACACATTTAACAGCAAGAAAAAAACACAAAAAGGTTTAACAAGATAAAAATCGCTTAAATGACAAACATACAGAAAAAAAGTAGTTAAAAATCCTGAAGGAAAACATTTAAGCGCACACAAAACAATTTGTAATGAAACTTGTAGCAAAAAAATATATAATAAAATTCAGTTCAGATTAAAAGAAGGAATACTAAAAGACTTGTCGCCAGTCATACACTGAAAGGAAATTGCTTTAATACTAAATTGGAGCGAATTATAACTGAACTATTTTAAGGTATTTTAGTCTAAAGTATTTTAAATAATTTCACTATTTACATCATAATGTCATAAGAAAAACTATTAGAAAAGGTTCGATTAGAGTACCCCCTTATTTTCATATAGATTTTGACATACAGATTTTTTCCATTTGACTCCTTGTCTGTAAATCTGTTATGGCTGATATGCCAAACATCCAGTTCTGTTTGAAAGAGATATTGTGATATTTGTTTAAACTCCTATAAGTCATCTAAATATACGACAGCATAGTAAAAAAATGAAAAGTCAGCTACTCTTATAATGAAAAAAGCCCAAAAGTGGAATTTTTGTTCCAACTATAAAACCCTAGCTTAAAACGTCCCCTTGAATTCACTACAAAAACATTCAATTGATTTGCAAATCACAGTGTTGTCAACTAAAAATAATCATAAGTAAAGAGCAGATTTTTCCATTTTACTATCTGTCAGTAAATCATTTATATTGTTCTTTCCCTAATATATAAATTTTGTACCATGAGAACACGTGTCTACTGTTGTTAACTTCACATGTCCTTGAAGAAATTTTTATTTCTTATGATAAGAATATAGGGCACAAACTTTTATTTCCAACTTTATGTTAACGGGTGGAGACAACGTGTCATTTTTTTTAATGAAGATCTTATTTATTTCCCTGTTTTACTTTTTATTTGACTTTTTAAAAGAAAATTGATTAATTTTCCTCCTTTGTTTTGTTAAAAAAAAAAACTTAAAATTTTAAAAAAAGAACAATAAATTTGGCAACTTATGTTAGACATTTTTGCTAATAGATTTCTTATGGGTCCACACGTGACATTTTAAAGAGAGAGAGATAGAATTTGACAATTGTAGACACAAAAATGTTTACGTGTAGACTAGGAGTAGGGATAGCCATTTATTGTTAGTTTTTAATTTAAGGCCTCGTCACTCCTTTTAATATCCTTTATATTTATATTAAATTTTATCGGGTCTATAGCGAAATGAAACAGTTGGCAGCAGTTCTACAAAAACATCATTTTCTATACATATAGTTTTAAACTCAAAATACACTTGATTTGTAGAATCATAAAGCTTGAAGATTTTAAGTAAATATTAAGAGAAACTTTTAAAATTTAGTGCATGGCGTAATGAAACCGATGACAGTAGTTTTAAAAAAACGATACGGCGAATTCAATAGTTTTTTATATGTATAAAAAACTATTGAATTCACTTTGACACTTTAACGGGTAAGCAAAATTTGTGCTTATATTAACTTTGACAGTTCTAAGTACTAAAATGTACTAAAAAAAATTATTAGCGGAATAAGTTTGGGTTTGTAAAATTTCTTAACGTAGGGTCTACACGAGAGATTTCTCTATCATAGCAAACGTCAAATTCTTATCATTATAAGAATTTGTCACTTGTGGACAAAATTTATTTATATTATTGTGTCGTTATGATATAATTGTTAGAGCTCAAGCCAAGATAACTTTGTTTTGATATCATTTTGTTGTAGTATTTTGTTGATTTCTTTCTTAAGAAAAAGTGCAATTCTTTGTGAATTGTTATTAGAGCAGAAATAACAAGAGAAATGAAACCGGTGACAGTAGTTTTACAAAAACGACGATACGGCGAATTGAAAAATTGATATACATAGAGTTAGCACTTCAACGCGTAAGCAAAATTTGTGCTTATTTCAAGAATTCTAAGTACTAAAATGTGCCAAAAAATTACTAACTGAATAAGTGGGTTTGTAAAAATTTCTTAAACTCGGTATAATTTACACACTGAAAATTGGTAGACAATTGGTTCATGGTGATGTATAAAATTAAATAATAGTAAAAGGCTTTCCATAGTTTTTTTTTAGATCATAGGTTGGCACCCATAGCACTAAGGAGCATAGTGTATTCGCTTTTTTCACATACACAACATGATCGTCAGCAATAAAAGTAAAATTTTCGAAATAAATAGATAAATCGTAAAACAAAGATCTTAAGAAGATAAAAAAAAAATTAATTTCTGTTCTATACAGGTCGTGCTGCAATCTATTTAAATATCCTCTCTTTGAGCCTATCATTGTTTTTGATATCAAAGCAACAATAACTTATTTTACATTAAAAATTCTTTCAGTGTTTAATCTTCTCACCAAAATACATACGATTTAAACATGCAATAAAAAGCATAAAAAACAAACAGCAAAACATTTGGATATAAAAATTGATTCACACAAAACGATTTAAGACACATTTTAAGTCACCAGACAAACTGACGCAGACTAAAACCCCCCATAAAATATAGACTGAATGCTTAAAAGAAACAAAAAAGTCAACATTTTATTACGAGTTTAAATGCAACAATAAAAACAAAACACTGCTCTTGTTAGGAGATACATATATTCATACAAAAACCCAATAAGCAAATTTTCTTTAAGCAAACATAATTGTTAAACTTAATATGGTATAATGAAACTGGTAGCAATAGTTCTATAAAAGCAATAACCTTTTTTTTACATAGAGTTTAGCACTTTAGAGGTTAAGCAAAATTTCAAGTTTAACAGTTCAAAGTTCTAAAAACAATTATCAGCTGATTAAATGAGGTTAATTGTTTGATTCCTCCTTAGTTTAGCTCATAGCGTAAATAAACAAGTGACAGTAATTCAACAAAAATAATTCATTAATTTTTTTTTTTAATATAAGGAATTTGACAATTCAGGGGGTAAACTAAAATTGTGCTTGAACTTCTAAAAAACTTAAAGCTTAAGGTACTAAAGAAGCTATCACTAGATTAAATTTTATTTGTATTAACATATAATTCGCCTTGATTTTATAATAATGTTAACTTCACTCCTGTAAGAGAGAAAAATGCAACACTTGACTTTATGTAAACAAAGCAAAGCTGGGATTTATTAATTTATAAATATTTATTGGGTTCTATAAGTATTTTTTAGATAAATTTATTTTTGTAACAGAAAACTTTGTAGCAGCTTTGTAGTATGTTGTTGTTATCGTTACAATCATGGATAATTGTAAATTAGCAAAAAGCCATAAGACACACATATGTTTCTTTTTTTCTTAAAACAAATTCTGTCAGAGTCTAAATTTCATAGTTCTGATACAAAATAGAGTATGTTTAACACATTTAGATGATTTTTTTTAAAGATTATGACTCAGTTTTTTTGAGCGAGCTTCTGTGAAAATATACATATATAATTCTAAAACAATTTAGCAAAATTTTTTTATAAATTTCAGACAACTATATATTAGTTGTTAAAGTGAAATTGTGAGAAAAGTTTTTTATTTATGCATTTTTAACTAGATTACGAGAAAAAAATATTAATAAATTAGAAAAATATTGTATATAGAAAACAGAGCAACAAGTGTTTGTCTGGGGCAAGAGACATTAATTACAACAATGACTATTATTATACAAGTAAATTAACATATCCATCTAATAAAAGTCTAGTTTTTTTTTAAATAGACATTTAGTGCCTCTATATATTGTATGTTAAATGGACAAATTTTAATTAATAATAAAAACAAAAACTTATTAAAAAAATAGTGTAAAGGAAATTTCCATATAATTTAAATACATACGATATTTTGTTAAAAAAAATCTATATTAAATTCGACACCTTATAAAAATAAATTAATGATTGATTTGTTTTATTTAAACAGGTTTTTTAATTTATAATAAAGAAATATAAAAATTAAAATAAAATTAATTAAAAGAAACTTTAAACTTGAAAGTCTACCAAAGAAAAACTAATTTTTTGACAGAAGCTACATATGTTTTAATAACAGGGATGGCAACATTTAACATAATTTTAGGAAATTTAGTATGACTTGGATATATGTTTCCATAAACTAATTCTAAAAATTTAAACATTTAAAATATATTTTCCTATTATAAATAAAAATCAATATTATTTTAATTTTTTATTTTTCTTTTCTCAAAATTTCTATAGAATTTTTTTTTGTTTTTGTTAAATTTTATAGGTTTTTAATTTTTATTACTGTTATCCAATACATTATAATCATTTTATGCTTTGTTGTGTTTTTTTTTATATTTTATTTCCCTTTAAAACACCTTACATAACCTTAAAAAAACAACTAACTCTCTTAGGTTTATTAATTTCATCTAAAATAAACCTTTTAATCTGAAATCTTTTTTTAAACACATGACTGCATACTACTATTTTCGATTTATTTAAAAAAGATAAAAATGTTCTAGAGTTTTTATTGTAACACACAAACACTTCTATGATTGTTGTTGTTGTTATTGTTTTGAAAAATGTCATCAAATCGTGTTCAAAGCATAAATTTCAATTAAAACTATGTAACAAAAAACATAAACAAGCATAAAAACAAGACAAATTTGTTTTGTAGCAAAGAATTAAGAAAGAAAAAAAAACAGACTGAGATTTACTGATTAGATTTTGTTTCTTTTTTTTTTTTTTTTTGAGAAAAAGAAAAATGTTATTTTATTAAAATTTTACAAGTGATTAAATGGTATTTCTTTACAATAAAATTAGTTTAATCATTAATTTTGTTAAAACGTATAAACAAGACGATGATTGTCTATAAAGATGTGACAACTTGACGTTACAATGCTGGTGATTTTATTTAGCATGAAGCTTTCAGTATTTTCAACAAACTGTTGAGATGTTATAACTATTAGAGAGAATATTTTTATTAATATTTTCATAAAGTATATTAGACAAAGTTTAAGTTAGTACTTTAGTGTTTGAATTATGTTTATAGTAATTAAAAATATTCCTAAGGTAACTCAGGAAAATAGTACCATGTTCTAATAATTTGTGAACAATTTTCCAAACGAAAAGAATTTAAATTCTTATAGCCATCCAGTTTTTAGCCTAACGACTCATATTATAGTTGAAGTAAACACATTTAATGTGGACAAACAATATATCATATCAGCTTTTTTAAGCAGGACGACTACAAATTTGTCGAAATAAAACTTTCTCACATAGGGTCTACACAATTGATTTTCTATCGTAACAAAAGTTAACTCCTTTTCGCGATTGCCACAACTGCGATAGTATTATTGTAAGGGAGGACAAGTCTGCTTGCATGTTTTCTAATCGGCCAGTGATCTGTAAACAATGCTATAAGTTTCGAGATGTCTTTGCGTTTTTAGCTAATGAGTTGCATTGTGCGTTTCTGATTGTAGGTAGACTACGTTTCCTTCGCAACTCTACTTTTGTCCAGGTTTCGCCATCTATTTTTCTCCTTATCAAGATAGTGTTTTTGGATTCTGCTTTTGGCTGATCTTAAGGGTATTGTGACAGAAACCGATAAGTAGGCATTCATAGCAAAGCCTGTCCGTGCTAATTTATCTGGCTGTTTATTACCATAGTAATCCCTATGCGCAGGAACCCAGACAGTAGTAATGTCATGCAGTCGATTTAGTCCTAGCAGTTCCTCTTTACACTGTTTGACTAGAACAAAGGTAGTTTTGGGTGAATTGCCGCTTGGCTGTCGACAAATAAACCAATATTCCTTTGAATATTTCTATCGCGAATTAGTTTACATGCTTCTCTGACCGCTAGTATTTCCGCCTCATTAGGGAGTGTCTAATTCCAAGGTCTTCGGAGAAGACATCAGAGCCGTCAGTGTCTATTTTATTTTATATTGTTCTAGACGATTTCCCCTTCTCCACTCGCTGGTGGGGAATAGGATTTTTATATTATTACTGAAGTCCATCAGGATAATCATACAGTCGGCAGATTGACTTATCGCACAGATTGATCTTATCGCACTATTAACTGATGATTCAATGATGTGTAGGTCTATGGGTGTTAAGTGCAATATAGTGTTCAGAGTATTTAATGGAGTAGTACGTAATGCATTTGTAGTGGCAGAGGATTTATACATGGAGTTTGACAATGCAAAAATTTCTTTTTACGTTCATAGATTTTTTTATTATCTAATTTGCCATATAAACAATGAGTTGATTATTTGTAAATTATTATTAAACCTAGATTCCTCAATATATAGTTCCTCAGAAATTTCCAACAGATATTTTTGAGATAATCGAGATCGGGATGACAGACGTAATTTTTTTTTAGAAATGTGCTCTAAAAACAAAATGTCTAAAAGAGGACGCCAAAGTACTCTTTTTTCCTCTTAGTAATCTTTTTTGTCTTTCATAAAAAACTTTATTTTAAAACGCAATATTTCTTTGACAATATCTTGTAAAAATTTTTAGGCCACATTTCTAAGAGCCTTTTATCATTTAATAAATGCTCGTGTAGATAGGCAGTTGTATATGCCACTTTGATCTATGACTCCGAAGTTGAAGAAATTGAAAAATTCTTTAACACACAAATAAAGAAAAAAAATTAATGAAGTTTGTAAAAGCCAATTCAATCGTTTTTCTATTCATTGTATTCTTTTATTTTTTTAAATCGAATGTACACTTTTTGCCCTTTCAAAATCAGGCACACCTGGTACAAAATCAGATGTGGTACTTTATCCATAACATATGTTTATCTTCTCGAGATTTTCGGTCTCCTCATGGTATAATTTCATCTCTTTCTATATGTTAACATATTTAATATAAGGATCTGGATACTGGAATTTTGATGTAACATGTCATTGGTTTATCCCGACTTTTGAATTATTTCAGTTTTTGTCAGTCCCTTCAAATCAGTTCAAATGGTTTTGTGTTGTCAGGCTCGCTCTATCTCGTACAGCATAAAAATTCTCTAATTAATATTAGAGTCAGGTTGTTTCAATTCAGGTGATTCCTCAGAGTAAAATAACGGCACCCAAGTGAGATATCACTTTGTTTACATATACAGCTGCCAATTGAACCTAACCTAAAAATACCATCATTTACAATTATTATTTCAAAAATTTGTCATCAAATTATAAACACCAAATTCACTTAGTATCATGAATTTATTTTTGGAATTGTTATTCTTTCGTTTTTGCAATAAAATGTGATTTTAAACAAATTTCGCTTCCTTCATTGTGTTTAGTTTGCTTTTGTTTTTGTTTTTTTTTTGCTGTTGGTTGGCGTTATTTACTTTGTAATATTGCTCATTTTGCCGTTTCGTCTCATTTATAAGGGCTTCTTTGGCAGCCAATTCAGTTCCAAGTTTTTTTTTTTCAATTCAACAAAGTATTCATCTACACTTAGTCAAGGAAAGCAGGCACTCACTCAATAGCTCATACGCACATTTGCATTAATGTACATACACATACATACATACATATGAATGTATGATGTGGCCCAAAAACCATTCATTATATTGAAAATGTGAATGCAAGTTTTATAACTCGGAAATTTTTGCCATGGTGATGTTTTTTGTATAAATGTATGTAAAAATAAACTGCTTCATACTATGACGATAGCAGTGACGATACATCGTCATCATTTCATAAAACATATTTGTGTGTTTTTTTATTTATTTTTTATTGAAAACAGATATTTAAAAGTGTAAAAATGTGTAAAAATTGAAATCATCTCCTACAATATGAGTGAAAGTAGAATTTACCCCATAAAATTTTAATAATTTAAAGTTCATGTTTGGTGAGTGCACTTTGGCCTCCACAAGAAACCTTATGCTGTAAAACAATATACACATAAAATATATTCAGATATCTTTTTATATATCACTCACAATTTCCACTATTCGGTTTCAACACTTTCAGAAAAATAACTCCTTTAGTACTCTAAGCTTGCGCTTTACGAGCAGTAGGAAACTTCTAGGATTTCCACGAAATAATTAAAACAACCTCTTAGGCTTTTTACGCAGAGGGATTCTCCATAAAAGCAAATAAATTCCCCTTTAACCCTAAACACAATTCATTCTTTGAGATATAACACAGAAAAATTTACAAATTATTCTGGTGCTTTTATAACGCTGCGAGGATAAAGGCTCAACTATATAGACAACTTTCGCTTTAATTGAAATCAGTACGTCAAACTTCTGCGTGAAGTATTTTAAAGATGAAAAATGTTCAACTTCGAAGTACCGTAGTACGTACATACATTTTGTCAGTTGATTTATTCCTATTTTAATCGGAAATTTTTTATTTGGCATTCATTATTTCAATTAAGAAAATAATTTAATTGTTACACCATTGTCTGTATCAGCGTTAATTATTTAACGTTATTTTTTTATTCCCTAGATATATAAGAGCTGCATAACAAAAGAATAGGAAACACATAAATTATTTATATTAATAGAAGGACAAAAATTGCATGTTCCGTACCAAATCACCAGCCTTTAAGATTCCTTCACAGAAATTTTTACAAAATATATCTTTATTGCGGATATAATTGAGATAAAAGAGTGATATATCCCTCATATCTAAATATGATAGATCAGCGTTGGTCGTAATTATTATCTCGATTCTTAGTGATAATCTTTATTTGAAAAGTCAGTACCTACATCTAGTAATTGGTGAAAAATTATCTTGAAAAAATGTTAACATATGTCAAATATTTAATAAAAATTTACGTGACTCTAGATTGTTTAAATTACTTAAAGCTTGGCGAAATGAAACCGGTGGCTGAAGTTCTAAAGAAACTCGATTAATTTTTTATACACGGAGTGTAAAACAATTCCCCGGTTAAGCAAAGATTTCGAAAAATTAAAACAATAATCAGTTGATTGAGGTCAGTCTTTGAATTTGCTTTGGGTTATTGTTAATACCTCTTTAACTGCTCTACTTTAAGCTTATATTCTGGTTAAATTCTATTCACTCCGATATGTATAGTTCTTTCAGTTCAAACACAGATATGATTAGAATATAAATAAGTGAAAGCCTGGTTTTTAATTTATAGTTTAGAGAAAAGCGATAAGATACCACGCTGTGGATAGTCTCAAGTTGCCTCAATAGTTTTCGATCAGGTTATCATTTACATTATCTACCAAAATTTATCAACGTATCAAGTGATATTTCACATTAATAGCGAAAACTATTTTATCGTAAGTTACATTTGTTACTCCTGTAAAGTTTGATATTCTGCACTTACGACATTTTCGCGACTAGGGCTTGATATATGCAAGCATCTTTCGCTGTTCCCTATAACTAACTAAATCCAAGCAAATTTAATTAAATTATTCATTAAATTTCCATTATAAATTTTCATGATTAAATTCATGTAAAAGTCTGCAAAATATTTATCTTTTTCAGTTTTTATACTATAGTTTACCACTACTTTTGATTTTTCTTCTTCTTCTTCAACTTACATATTCATTGTTGTTGTTCTTTTTTTTGCGCTTTGTTTACCATACATGTACTACTGCTGCCTGACTGCCTTCATTTGTGGAGTTTTATGGTTGGGTGGCGGGTATTTTATGAAAGTATCAAATTACCTTCTTTTACGTTTAAGTTGTTCTTGCTTTTGTAGTCTTTGTATTAAAAAAGCAACAACAACAACAGCTAAAAGAACATTACAAAATTGTGCGTGTGTTCTGGGGTTCTACTTTTATATACTCTTGTCGTTTTGAAATATATTTGTTTAATTTTTATTTGTACTTGCCGTTGTTGTTGTTATTATTGTTTTTAGTTCAAATGTAGGGAATATTTATTTTTACTTTGCTCTTTTTGTTTGTCTTCTATGGTGGTGGTGTAGTTTTTGTTGTTTATTTTTGTTCCATTTTGTATATGTCCTCCACCAATAGATTGACAATGTTAATAATAACACTCCTCTTAGGGCCAAAATAAGTTAAAACATTATTTTGTTTGTAACACCTTTAAAAAGTTTTCAAAATACATAACATAAAGAATTAAAGAAATTTACTCACATTATTTCAGCAATTATTCAGTCAAACGTATCGTAGCGTTATATGTTCATCGTAAGTGTTTTGCGTTATAACATGTTTTAAGGCCGGGTTAGTTGGTTTTTTATGTGAAGTTAATGTCCACGGGAAGAATTTTGTGCGATTATTCAAAACTAATAACGTGTCATATGTTTTTATCATTTGTAAGCAAAAATACAGAGTTACCAAAAATTCTTTATTTGAAAAGGCTTAAAAAAGCAACACTGATTAAAATTAAATAAGCCAAAAAGTTATTTATTCAATTGTTTGTGTATTTATTTATTTTGGTTTTTTATTTCTTTGTTTATTTAGTGGCTTTTCCTTTTTCTTTTGTTAAATACTTTTTATTTGTGCGAAAAAAAAGTTCCTTGTTTGGCAACACTGGTAACAATTGTCACGGAACAACGTGCAGACATCACATCAACGTTAAGTTTCTTTAATTGTTGTCATTACATTGCACGCAAAATAAACGATCAGCTGTTTCCTTCGCGGGGGAAGCGTCACATAAACAACCAACTAATTCACGCTTTAGTCCGCGATACGATGAATCATGTTAACAAAGTGTATTTTTGGTCTAACTAATGTGACCAAAAGAAACACTTGATTTAATTTTTCTATGTAGTCATATTATCTTCAAGCTTACATTAGAGAAACTTTTATCAAGACAAACGTCAAACTTTTGTTTGAGTTGCATAAATTTTTTATCTCCGTCAATTACAACGTATGAAACGTATATCATAATAAACCATGTAAAAAGTACCAACACAATCAAGATGGCGTCTTTTACCAAGCATTATTCAGACAAAGTTGTCAAAGCTCGAGCGGTTACAATTTTTTAACGCTGCATTTATACTGACAAATTCAGTCTACATTAGACATTTTTATTCTGATAAAAATTAATGTAAATTGAATTTGTCAGTATTATTGCAGCATTAAAATTAAATTGTTAGCGATCGAGTTATGACAATTTTGTGTTGACATTGCTTGGAAAAAACGCTATTTTGATTGTTGTTGGTACTTTTTACATGGTTTATTAAGTCATAGGCTTTCCCCTATCTGCAATTTCCACAAAAATTTGACGTTTGTCTTGATAAAAATTTATGTAAGTATTCAAATGGAGAAAAAGAAAACTCAGAGCGTTTGATGTAATAAAATGATGGTGATTCAATATTTAGTTAAACTACATATCGAAAATTCCTTAAAAAACGGCCAAAAAATGTTATAGAATGCAACAGTGATAAAGTGATCTGAAAATTTATTATTTTCCCTAAAAATTTTATATAAAAATTAACAAACTGTATATTTTTATTTGATCACTAGTTTCATTAATCTGTCTATCACTCACTCTCCTTATATATGCAACAAAAATCATTTACATGTATTCGTCTTAAGTGTAAATTAATGTCGTTTTTTACCACAATTTTCAAATGACTTTTACATTTTTTTCTATAGTATTTTTTTTCCTTTTAATTTCATTATAAATCGGCTTACAACACTTAAGCTCACACCATGAACTTCAACTTGATTTTATTAGTGTTGAATATAGTGCTGCCCATAAAATATATTTTTTTCTTGCCATTTTTAAAACGAAAGAAGCCTTATAAATGAAATCTTTTTGAAATTTTATTATGAAAATAAACAGCTATAAAAAGCTTCAGTTACTAACTACAGACTTAAAGCGAAATTCCAAAAATAAATAAATACAAGCAAAACAGAAAAAGCAGCAACTTAAAAGACAAATTTTAGCAAGAGTTATTGGCCAAAGAAGTGAAAGGAAATGAAATGTCATAGACAAAAATTAGACTTAAGAAGATAATGGGAAGTTCTTTGAAAAATTATATAATTGAATGGCACGTTTTACAGTTGATGAAAATTGTTATAAAGCAAATCGAAGTAAAATGACAATATAACAATCAAGGCGAATTTAAACAGGTGCCTTCATTTAATCTGTACCTTAAACTGCAAAAATAAATATAAACACCATTTTTGCTTAGACGTTGAAGTGTAAAATTACATGTATAAAAAATTAATAAATTCGCCATATTTTTATTTTTGTAGAACTGCGGTCAGCTGTTTCTTTTCGCCATGATCACAATAAATAATATAAAATTAAAAAAACTTCAACAGTAGTTCGACTTTAATTCCTAATTTGATTAAGAAATTACATGAAATAAAACGATGTTTAAACTGTTAAAACTACCTCATTCTTTCTTCAATTCAAAAATATAAATTTCTTTAAATTTCCGTCGGTATTTCGCTTTTTGTTTTAATACAAAAACAAAAAAAGTACAACGTTAAAAAATCTTTATTATAAAATTTCTTTTTACACTAACTACCGTTAAATTCAAAGCCATCCATTGAAATACTAAATACATAAAATATCACATTTCTTTAAACGAAAAATTCATAAAAAAACAATAGAATCATTTCATTATTTATGTTTATTTGTTTATAATCGTTAAAAAAAGAGACGCAGGGCCATAAGAAATATAAAAAAATAATATGTATTAACAAAACATAATCCCGTAATATGATAATACTTCAACTTGTTTATGTTTATTATTTATTTTATTTTTTCTTTTGACGAAATGTGATGCTGAAAACAGTAATAATTATAAAGAATTAAATATATAAATGCAAACTTAAAACAAAAGGGAAAAACAGTTTAATTTAAAATGACCACCAATGATGAATTTCATTTGAAGTTTGTGCCTATAGTGACTGACAGTTAAGATATGAAGATATGTGTCAAAGAGAAAAATATATTGTAGAATCTAATCGGATAAATCTTAAAAGAAGTCAAAAGTATATGATTCTTTTATGAATAAATAATGTATTTGTTAGTTTTTAAGGGAATATAAAAAGTTGTAATGTCAATAACAGATTGACAGTTTTTAAATTTTCTGTCATTCTATGATAAGGAACTATAAAAACCCTATTCTGGATTCTTCTTAAAATCGTAGCAGAAACTTCATATATCATCTAAGATATCGAGTAGATAATCCAGATGTATATAATAACAGTCATAAATCCGACATCTTCATTCCACTTCCTGTATTATGCTTATCAATTTACTAGATTTAAAATGGCGAAAATTTCTAATTACACATCATATGATTAATTCGACAGGTTAAAGGGAATATTATACATAAAATGCTGAACAAAGAAACCACTATTTACATCTGATTTACCTTTGGCTTGGGCTCTTTAAGAATACATCTCCTTTATCTCATTTAAGTCTCTTTCATTTAGCAGCATGTAATATATTTGTTAGCATCCATAATTCCGGTATCATCAGCTCATGTACCGATCCATTATTGGCTCTTTAATTCAACAGTTTTAAAGAAACATTGTACCTAAATTGTGGAACAAAGAAAGTACTTTCACTATGTACCAAGCCCTCTTTACTTTGGTGCTGTTAAGCCTGGTTATTATACGATGGCTCTGTGCTAAATGAGTGTAATATTTTCATTTATGTCTCTTTATTTCTTCTAGTGATGTGGGTCATATGTTATCAAGTGGATTCACATACTCGCATAGATATCGAGTAGATGCCTCAGATTTATTATATAGTAGATTCATATCCGATATTTTCGTTTCATATCCGCATAAACGTAGGAGTTTTTTGATTGGAAATAGAAGGATTTATTTGGCAGTTTGATGGAAACATCCTATCTAAAATGCGAAATTAAGAATCCTACATATACCTTCCTTATAGATCTCAATCATATCCTTTTCCATATAGGTTAGGTTATGATTTAGGGTCAACCATATGGAATCATGTGCATATTTGTTGATCCAAAGTGAATCTTTGAGAGTTTTTCATTAGCACGTATAGTACCAGTATCATATCACAGTTCCTGCTTCATATTCTCTTGCTAATCCAATTGGAATACGGAACAGTGGGTAATTACAAAACCATATTTGTTGATCCAGTCATATAATATCAAATGGATTCCAATGCTCCCATAAATATCGTGTAGATGCCCTAGATTTATTATATAGTAAATGCTTATCTGATGTTTTCGTTTCATGTCCGCATAAACGGAGGAGAAGGAAACATTCTATCTAAAATGCAGAATTAAGAAACCTACATATACCTTCCCTATAGGCCTCAATTCCATGTAGGTTAGGTTATGTTTTAGAGATGACCACGCGGAACCGTGTAATAACAAGACCAAAGTGAATCTTCGAGAATTTTTCATTAGCACGTACAGTACCAGTACATGCTGCTTCACATTCTCTAGTACCAGTATCATATCCTAGCTGTTGCTTCACATTCCCTTGCTAGTCCATTTGATAATATTATTGTCTGTCTTTTGTTTAGAACGTGGTGAGTATCGGTATTCTATGACAAATTGAGTTAAATCCAGAATAGACGCCTTCACAAATCTCACAAACCACTCCTACTCATGCCAATTTATCTGCACATTCGATTTCTTGTGTATTATTATGACCTGCTACACAATACAATTTCAAGGAGTGTTGTTCGTTGATAACCTGAATCTCTCAGCGACAACGGCTGACTAGTTTTATATTCCTATTACAGAATGGCTTTATGTTTGCTTGACTATCTATGTATATTGTGATATCGCTCGTGAATATCTGCTTTAGACACTGCAAAAACCTCAACTTGAAAGATACTACTTACATATAATAAAGTTAAACGTAATATCTATTTCTTCATTAAAAGCAGCACTTTCTGTTCCATTCTCTTTCCTTAAACCATTATTGAAGAATTTAAAGTCTTCAGTATTATACTTCCCATTGAATTTGAGTAGATAAGTAGTCAATATCAATATTCCATCTTAGAATAAATCTAGAAAAATCTAGATTGGATATAAAGGTATCACACTAGCAAGAATCTATTGAGATTATTCACTTCCATTCAATTTTCACGATAATAGGATGTAACTTTGTACTCATAAAAGTCAGGTTACAGACAAAACCACTTCTGGAACTCACACGGGATATGATTAAATCATAAATTCCATAATAATTTTAATATGATTAAAATTATGTCATCCCTTCTCGGATTTCTGCGCTCTTCTGTATATCCCCGTAGTCCTTCTAATTAAAAACCTTAAATTTGATGATATTTTTTTCTTAACTGACAAATTTGTTTTGCGTCTTAAATCATCTTTGCATTTATTTCATCAAAAATCGTTATACAATTTATTATTTTTACATCATTAGAATGTTCATTTTACTATTTCATTTTCTGTTTTAATTTTTTTCCATTCTGCTTCTTCTTCTTTTTTGGCTTTCAATACACCATTGTTATGATAATTATCGTTGTACTCTCGTACTCTGAGTATGTAATTTGATATCTTTTTGCTGAACAAGACAGCAAAAATAACATTGAATGTGTTGTTGTTTTTCTTTTTTTTGTTTTATTTTTACTTACGGTCTGAATACAGAGAACTAAAATGTAAATTGTATTGTGTGTGATGATTTAATAATGTAGAATTTTTTTTGTTGTCTACTTCTTACACTACTCTAGCAACAACATTTATACATATATATTTGTTGATTCATATATAGTAGTAGAACAACAACAACGACTTTAATGTAGTGGTAAATGATATGAAAACAATAGTTATGATGAGAGAAAGGAGAGTGAAAAATTATGTTAGAAAAATGAATGGATAACAGTTAAAGGTTCATCATTTAATTGTATGGTGCAGAGTTGGAAAATTGAATGCATTTGTTTAAAAAAAAGGTTATAATTTGATGGTAAAATGTGGTTTTGGAAAAATAACTACAAAATATTTTAAATAAAGCAGAATTTTTCAAGCACAGTTCTAGAAATTTAGGCATGTCAAATGTTATTGAATAATAAAACAGGATTTTTTAAAATAATTTTAAACAACTTTGTTGAAATTGAGCAGTATTTGGGAGCTTATTCGCATGACTGAATAAAAACAAATTATATGACAAACATCTCATAAGAAACATGCACATCTCAAGCTCTTATTTAAAATACGTTTAGATTCGGGAACAGTAACTGTTCCATGTGTCATAATTTATAGCCGATGACTTGGGCAAAATACCAAAACGAAGTCGTCTAACAATTTCACAGACGTATACTTATATTTAATTTTATTTTTAATTTCAAATCAAAATATTTCAAATTACTTCTGTCAAGGTCGCTTAAGAATAAAATGAGACCAAGTAGCTTAATTTCCATATACAAAACTTCGAAGAACCCATAACCAAGTTGTTTGAAAAATATTGCCACCAATTAAAAACATTTTTTTTTGTAATATTCATTACACATTATAATAAAATATTAATAAAAATTGTACATTAACCAAAAGGCAAAAATGCAGTAGTTATTGTTGCATTTGTGTTGTTATTGGTTTTTGCGGTTTTTGTTTGTGTCAAAACCAACACAGACATTGAAAAAAACACCTTGCATTCAAAATGTACACAAAAAGACAATAAATAATAACAATAATAATTTTTAACAACAACTTTAGTTAAAAAAAAAGTTATGATAAATAATATACACATAAATATGAGTATGTTTTAATAGCAAAAGTATGATAAAAAAAATATGGTTTTTATTAAATGTGTACTTTTTAAGAAAAAAAAATCAACCATATTTTATATACAAATATAAAAAATGAGTATAAAAACACATGCACACACACACACATGTATATGTGTACATACATATATGTATATATTCGCTAAAAGGCATGAGGGGTTTAAGTATTAAATTACCAACAACAACAATATACACACTATAGAATAATAAATAAAAAAATAAAAGAAAAGAAAAAAAATTATAAACATCATATTTGTGCTTGAAAACATCAGTTATCATTACTGCGAATGAATATATAGCTACACACTTTTATATTTATTAAAATTCACACACACTCACATACTTATACATATGTATATACTATATATATACGACAAAAAATGGCTGATTGTTTAATATAAAACCAATAATACACAATGAATTGTCAGGTTTTATTAAGACTTTTTAAAGAGAGAAACAGAGAGAAAATAGGTTTAATATTAATACAACTCACCTTAGTTATAAATTTATCACAAGAAAATTTAATTTACACTGAGAAAGATATAACCCCTTTTTTNNACACGAGAGACAAAAGGAAATGTGGGCTGATAATTTTTTTTATCAGAATGACGTTTTTTTATCAAGCTATACCAGTTCAAAGTTGTCAGCTTTCGATTTCTGTCTACACTAAAAAAATTTGTATCCTGATAAAAATTTTACATTTGTCTTAATAAAAATTTTTCTATATTAATATATTATAAATTTATATTATTTGAACGTTGAGTTTTATATTAGAGACATTTTGATCAAAGTTACACTTAGAGGAATTCGTGTGTCATAATAAATAATTGATACAAACAATAATTAAAATGGCGTCTTTTTTTCAAGACAATGAATGCTGTCATTACTAAGGGCCTGACAATTTTTTTTAATTGCAGCATTAAACTTTCAGTATTATTCAATCTACATAGCTAGTCGTCTTCACGTAACATAAAACATTAACATTAACACTTAACATCATGTTAATGATAAATGTAGATCGTTCAATTTCATTAATATTAATTTTTTTATGTTTAAGCATGGTTCTTTTAACATATGCTTTAACAACCGTGTTTAAACATCAAAAAAATTAACATTAACATCAAATTGAACGATCTACATTTAACATTATCATGGTATTAGTGTTAATGTTAAATATTTTATGTTACGTGAAGACGACTAGTAAGGCAAATTTTTATCCTAATAATTTGGCATTTATCGTGATAAAAATTTGAACTAAAGCGCTGACAAGTTTGTTTTAATGCTTCAATAATACTGTACGTATTATTCAGTCAGTATTATTATTCTTCTTATTATTATACCATCTACATGACACAAATTTTTATTCTGATAATAATTTGACGTTTATCTTTATAAAAATTTGTCAAGTATAGACTCTTATTAAGGACTCCATAAATAAAATCGCTGGATTCTAAATATAATTCATAAACTTTGTTTTACTAACTTTAATTAGAGACAAAAAGGCCATTAATGCTTGGAACTTGTTTTGAGTCCTTCGAGTCGGATTCTGGTTGACTAATCTGCAACAACAGTTCGGATTTCAGCATTTAATCATTTTAAACGCTGCTCTTCGTCGAGTTTATACTATTCAAATTTTTATCAAGACATACGTCAAATCAAATTCTGTTATGTTTTTCATATATACAGTTTGACAGCTGTAATAATAGCAATAATAAAACTAAGGTCACCTTGAATAGATTTGCGGATTTTGAGGTTTGGCCAAAAGAGATACATTCAATCAGTTTTTGGTGGCTGTTCCCATTAATTACTTTAGTGACTATTTTTAGACACTAGTAGTTAATTTATTGACTAAGATATGTTTTTAAAGGAAGTCGCTATTAAAATATTTTTTTGTACAAACAATCGTCTTATTGATTAAAATAAGTTTTTAAAATTTTGTTTTCGAATTCTTCCTGTTTAATGACCTTAGTAAAGTTAAAATTGTCATCATGTTCATAGAAAGAGAGCCGGCAGTGAGCCAAATAGATTGATACTAGTAGCACTTAATAATCCCTTTGTCCCGGATACTGAATTTTTAACTTCCACAAGTATTCCGACTAGTGCAAGGAATGTTCCTTGTTTTGCTTTCATGGAACCTAGAAAAATTATGCAAATAGAAAAATCTCCTAAATTAAATGAAATTGATTTCCAACTTTACTGTCTGTCACAATGACTTTTATTCTTTGACCAACTGCGATATAACAAATACTGTTATAGTTGGCTCTCCGACTGATGTGAGTCTGTCATCTAAGGCAGGTATAACAAATTAAATAGAAGTATTAGAATTTGTGAAATTAGTGTCTGACCAGATGTTTGACAAATCTGGTATCAAATAGTAGCTAGTAGGAAGTATAATAATTTCAAATAAACCAATGAAAAAATTCCCAAAGCAAATAAAGAGAAATCGCCCAAATTTTTCGTTTGCCGATCTTTTTGTATGGATAAATTGTGTTCAGAACATATTCTATTCTTATCCAATTAAATACTTAACACTACTTGTGACTCATGGCACATAATTATACGGTTTTCTGGGTTCTTGATCAAAATAGTATTAATCGCGCAATGCTTCTAATTCGCCATCTTTTGACTTTTTCGCACATTGGAATTCATACTTTTAAATAAACTAAATCACATAAACGTAGTCTAAGCTAAAGCAACAGAAAGCGATCGCTCAACTCATCAGTTTTATTAAAAAGTTAAGAAAACAAATATTCCAAATCATACTGACTTAGATGGATATTTTAATAACCTTCGACCTTGATATTTAATTTTCATGATTAAAAATATTAAATACTATTTTATACCAATTTACGGAACCCCTGCAACTTTACTACGTATATAATGTATTCATTTGAATACCATAAAGCATTGGATACCATAAAGCATTGGTATGCACCCACAGCACTCAGGGACAAAAGGCTCAACTACATAGAATACTTTCGCTTTAACTGCAACTGAGAGCATTATTTAATTATTACATCTTTATATTTTATTATGCAAAGTTTTAATAACAAATAATGCAACGATTGCATTAATATAATTTATGGGTTGCGAAGCTGTCAGTCGCAGTTGAAGCGAGATTATTCTATGTAGTTGAGCCTAACATGAACGTCAGCAAAAAACGTAAAAATTCGAAATAAATAGATTAATCGCAACGCAAAGTTCTTAAGAAAATAAAATATTTTAATTTCAGTTCTATACAGATCGTCCAATCAATTTGTATAACCTCTCTTT
This sequence comes from Phormia regina, assembly GCA_001735545.1. Lineage (NCBI taxonomy): Eukaryota > Metazoa > Arthropoda > Insecta > Diptera > Calliphoridae > Phormia > Phormia regina. The sequence continues at coordinate 4,350 of MINK01191279.1, read as the reverse complement.
GTACCTATCAATGTCATAAAGTATTATAAAGACCATGAATATTTGGACAATGCTAGACGATAGTTTACATTGTCTCCAGTCCTCATTAAATTATTGCGATTCTAGAAAATCTTACCAATCATGTATGATAAAAAAAAAAAACGCATTATACCGATAAGTTAAGTTTAACAGTGGACCACCGCTACATAAAGTTTTGATAAACTTAAATATATTTATCTTTATCTTCTTAAACCATTAGTTCTAGTAACAAATTTAAATTTACTTATTTATGCTAATTTGAAAATAAAATTTCCCAAAAGAAATTTTTAAAACAAAAACAGTTGTCAGTACTAAATAAAACTGATCCCACTACACCTTTTCCCTCATATTGTTAATAAGATTTTTCACCATAAACTTATTATCAGCTGTTAACTGTCAACTCATTTTTAATGACTCAATTTACAAATGACTTTTTAATACAAATACACAACAAGAGAAAATAAAACACACCCTCCCAATAAACAATTACAACAACTCTTGGCAGTACCGCGTACTGTAATAATAAGTACAAAACAAAAGTGACAGGGGGTGGTGGTTTTGAAAGGAAAACACTTAAAAAATGCCTGTAAAAGTATCAGTTAATCTAAAAACACATCTATATACAGACATTTCAACTCAAGTATCATCATAAAACATATTGCCACTTGAATTTTATACTTTTATTTTATTTTTTTTTTATTATAATAATAAATTTTATTATATTTTGTTGTAAATGAAATCAAACACCTAAAGTGCTTTTGTTTAAGACTCTCAAGAGTATTTTCAGTTAAATATTTTTGGTGTTGAAAGTCAAGAGTTGTTGTATTTAAACAATTGCATTTGTTATTTGTGTATGAGTGTGTGTGTCAAGTAACTCTATTAAAACTCCCCAGAGAGAGTATGAGGGGCATTAAAGAGAGAAAAAAATATGTACAAAGATCATATTATGATGAATTTGAAACCATAACATGTTACAGTTTGTTTTAATCTATTTTTAGCTGTAAATAGCATTAGTTTCTTCCGGTTTTAATGTTTTGTGAAATACAAAAATGTAACATTAAGTAGCAGTAATTTGTTGTTTAGAAAATTAAAACAGTTGTTAAACAATTTGTGGGTCATATTTTACATTTTAATGTATTTTCATACAAACACCAACTAATTTAAATGTCAATTGTAATTTAGATTTTATTACAAAGTGTGGAGAATATTGTTTTTTTTTTCAATTTCTATGTAATTGAAACTGACATTTGAACTCTTATAATGGAATTACTGGCAGAGGCCTAATTGAGAGGAAGAAATTTAAAAAAAAAAACACTAGTGCCATATATCCAAGACAATATTAAGATTTTTATTAATTTTTTAAGTGATTATCGACTTTTTGCAAGTTTTTAATTAATAAATATCTTTTATTCTCTATTTTAGTGGCAACTCAGATAAACAACACCTGGACTCATCGAGCGATTCCGAAATGGAAGGTGCTCTCATGCAACACCACAGCACAACATCCGCCAATAATAATACATCGAATAGCAATAATCATCATCATACAACGCAACATCATCACCATCATCAGCAGCAGCAACAGACACTCTCACAACAGCAACAACAACAACAACATACAGCACAACAATCACCCAATCAAACGCTCAGCAATCATCATACACATCATCACCAGCAACAGCAACAATCTCATCACAGTTCAGCAAATTTATCATCCCATACCACTGTCGATCATACATTAAGTGCTCAACTGGTGGGTGGTCCTGCTTTATCAGCCGCTGCTGCTGCAGCCGCTGCCATTGGTTCTACAAAAAGTTCCGGTAATGCTGCCTCTGCGCAAATGGCTCCTCTACCCGCTGCCGTAGCCTATTCCCATCTACACAATGTTATGAGCTCTATGCCTATCTATGATATGAGCGAATATCAACATTTATGATTTTAGTTAGATGCCATTTGTACGGGCAATAGTGATTGGATGACAACGGCAGCTAATGCACCCAGTGCAACAGCAGCTGGAGAAAGTACTACAACATCATTATCATCACCGGCTGCAATTTCTGTGGCACCACAGTATCAGCACCATCATCATTATTATTTTTAATAAAAAACTAGATGACATTTATGCAAATTAGAGAATCAGAAAATTCAAGAGGGTTTTGAGAGATGGAGAAAAATCGCATAATTTATGGGAGAGAGAATAAAAATACATATATACATACATCGGCCTGTCCCACGATATCGAACGAAAAATTCGAGTCGACAATTTATATGGAAAACAACAAATAAATTTAAAATTTTGTTATTGTTCCCCATATATTTTGTCGAACGAATTTTTCGATCGACATCGTGGGACAGTCTGCATATGTATTTTAAGAGCAGTGCTCAAGTAATTTTTAATAAATATAAAATAAATTTTGCTTTATTCCGATAAGTTTGATTTAAGGAATAATTGAGAAAATGTTTAATCAATTACTTTCGCTAGAATTGAAAAAGTATACGAATTTTGTATGAAAATTATGAAAGAAAAGTTAACTAATTTCCTACTCAAATTGTGAAAATTTCCTTCTTAAAACCCTTTAACATCTCTTTTAGTCTTGAAAAAAACTCTATATTTAAAAATATTCTATTAAATATTAAAAATCGAGTAGTAATAATAAAAAAAACAAACCGAAAAACAAGGAAAATCATCAAAAATTAAATTAAAAACATTTTTGAGGTTATGTTTTAATTTAAGAATATATGTAAATATATAAAAATTTAAATAAATATAAAAAATGTGCAAAAAATTATTATTATTTTTTAAGTAGTCTATAGAATTTTGAAATTTCATATATATTTTTTTCTTATTTTTTTGTTAAATTACTTCTTAAACAAATGTTTAAATTATTTATAAAAAAAAAAGATAAATAAATTTTTATTTAAATTTTTAAAGCAACATTAAAAAATAAAAAAAAAAACAATGGAATAAAATTTTAATGTACATATAAAAAAATTGAAAATAAAGTCTTATAATTTCCTAAAAATAAAACAATAAAACACCAACACCTTTCACTCTTAAAAAAAGGGGCCTTAAGAAAGTCTTTCATTATTAAACTGACAATTAACTTCTAGTTAAATCATAATTTGGAAATAACCCAAACATTTTCTTTGTCTTCAAATACATTTACTCCCATCATAAAGAATAAATTGACATTTTGTTCTTTCTATTCATTTACTTCTACATAAATTTTAAGCCGATTGTCTTGTCAAAAACCCATTTGTAGCCAGCCATTCTTATGTCACAATAGGTATTTAAAAATACAATGAATGAGTTTTAAATTGCTGTTTTGAACATTTTTTTGTGTGTTAGACCAACATATTATTAATCCTATTTTCATCTTAAAATTATCAGTATTTAATGGAGGATTAGAATGTGAATGAATATGAAAAGTAAAGATGGGAATATGGAAATACTTGCAAGAAATTTATTTACAATATGTCCTTTATTAAAGATTGTAAGAACCCATAAATCTTTTCTTTCGTGCACATCCTTTAATTAGAAAAAAAATTAAGTGTTAACAATATTTTTTAAATGGTTTTTAAGTGGATTTGTTTTTAATAATTAATATAGTTTTTTAAAACTATATTATAAATAAGCTAGTTATCGTTACCTAAAACGCAAACGACCCTAACTAACAAAAAATTTAAAACTGATAGACAAACATTTTAATGCCATTTACCAAATAAAATAATTTCATCTTAAAAGTGTTCTAATTGATATTTACATAATAGGTATATATATAGTAGGGTATTCAATTAATCGGGGTTTCAGATTATTCGGTTTATTTGACAAATAATTATTC
>MINK01191278.1:19049-34360 GCA_001735545.1 Phormia regina | reverse complement strand
TTATTTGTCAAATAAACCGATTAATATGAAACCCCGATTAATTGGATACCCTAGTAAATACCAAAGAATTTAGTTTTAGCAGACTCATACATTTTTTAACTACCCTTATCTAAGTTTGTAAATTTAAATGAGTTCTGGGAATATAATTAAAGAGGTCAAATTTAATAATGTGTGTAATATAATACATATTTGTACAAATTCAAAACTCTCACTTGTCCTTTATTTATACATAAAGACTTCTTGTGTTAATGAACTTATTTTATGTCTTAAAATAATTCACGTGTGTTGAAAAAAATTATTAAATCCATGTCATATTCATATTAGGATATAAAAACTTTTAACTTTAATTACTTTATTAAAATACTTATATTTGATATCAATATACTTATGAAAAATCATCAATAGGATCCCGATATTCTTTATACCCTACACCAACCACCATAGGCAGGCGCGAATCCAGCTCAAGCTTTTGGCTGAGAAAATCGAATGATTTTCTTAACTATTTTTTCTTTAAACTGTATGATTAAGGGCAGATTTTTCATTAAACATTTTCATTTTGGGGAGGGAAATTTCCCTTTTTCCCTCCCCGTGGATCCGCGCCTGACCATAGGTGGGGAGGGTATTATGCGTTTGTGCTGATGTTTGTAACATCCACAAATATTAGTCTAAGACCCGCCTTAATTTATACCAATCGGCTTTGAAACACTTTCTGAGTCGATTTAACGATGTCCGTCCGTCCATGTAAACCTTGTAATCAAACTACAGGTCGCAATTTTGAACAAAAATTAATGAAATTTGGCACACTGGTTTCTAATAGATCAGAGACGAAGCCTATTGAAATTGGATATGATCGGTCCTTATTTCACCTAGCCCCCATATGTCCTCCCGCAAAAGGTTTTAACGATCATAAGCTTAAATCTGTGTGCCGATTTTCAGAATGATCGGTTCATAATTGACCATGGCTCCCGTATAAACCCCTTTTCAGAAAATCACTTTATCGGGCATAAATCCCATTAAAATGTTAGTATCAAGTTAATATGCGATAAAAACAAGTTTTATATAACATAATGATTCTATAAAATTTTACAAAGATCGTTCCGTAAATTAACCATAGCTACCATATAAGGCAATATTTTGGGAATCGCCCAAAAGTGAAGTAAATGACATCATCGACTCAATATTCCGTATTCTTATGTTTTATTTTACACTTAATATTTATATCAGTCCACATTTAGCTCGAAGTCTAATAAAAGACCCCTGTCCTAATTATAATGTACACAATGGTGTAGGTTATCATATGGTCGGGCTTGACTGACTATATTTTTTCTCGCGTTTTTTTACGCCTATTCTCTTAGTAGGAAGTCTTGTTTCCCATGTCATGAAAATTGAATTTTTAGCATAAAAAAAGGTTAATAATTCCTAAGAAAATTAAAATTTTACAAATTTTAAAGTATTTTTATTACCTTTTAAGAAGTCATAAGCGGAATTTTTGTTAAAAAATTGTATAAACATTGATTTTGAGGGAAGCACTTCAAAATAAATGAACAAGAATTATAAAAGAAGAACATCCTACCAATGACAACCATGGGCTAACAAAAGTACTTCTGCAGTTTTTTTGACCACTAAGTACTTCCTTCCAATGACAACACAATTTAAAATTCATGTCTTTTTCAACGCTTCCTTTTTTGCTAGGATAATATAACTATTTGATACTTTGGAAGTAATGAAAAAATGACTTCCATTTATTTTTGATGAGTATGACTGTTAAAAAGTTTATTTTTAAAGAAAACATAAATATTTTTGCATAATTTTTATTGATTAAATTTTTATTGAATTAAATTTTAGGTATTTTCATATTCTTTTTAAATAAGATAAACAAAAAATAATTATTTTTCTTTGTAATTAAATTACTTAACTTAAATTTAAAAAAATAAAAAAACTAAAAAGTTTGTTTATTTAAAATTAATTATGTATTTAAAAATAAATTTAATTATAATTATTTATTACAAATAAGTTTGTTATTAAAAAGAAAACTTTCAAACTTATTATATAATTTGATTAAAGTATCATTACCATTTTTTGCATTGTATTTTGTTTTATTTATTTATTAAATACAAATAAATATAAACAATTTGAAAAAAATATTTACAGAAAATAGAAATAAATATATAACAAAATTTATAAAAAAAAAATATTTTTATTTATATAAAAATGCAAGTATAAATAATTTTTTTTTTGTAATAATAAAATTCAAAGCTATAATTACAAGCTATTACATATTGAAATAAATATTTTCGAATATTACTTAACAAATAATTTATAAAAAAAACGTCAAATGCATCAAGGCCTAAGAAAAATTTAAATGAAAATAATAAATAACTTTATTATTTGTAAAAACACCTTTTAAATATTATTTAGGACCCTTTGCATTTGAAAACTAAAGTCGGCACTTTTAGATACAAAGTGACTGTTCACATACATGACATTGAACATCACAATTAAATTTCAAAATACATTTAAACCGACCATGGCTTTTATGTAAATATTTTAATAATAGTTTGTAAATATTCTTTCAAAACTATGTACAAGTTTAGTAGTTTAAGTTTTGTGTTTCTATAAAAAAATAAGGCAGTTTTCGTATTTGTTATTAAAATTTTTTTTCAGCGTAATTTTTATGCAAAATAATATTAAAAAAGTTTTAATTTTAGTTTAAATTTTTAACTATTTTCCATTCTGTTTCTTTTTATTTTTTAAATAGTTTATTTCTGTATTTAATTACTTTTAGTTTATATTTAAAGGAATTTATCTGTAGGTTTTGTTCTATATTATAAACTCTCCGTTATTTTTATTTTAGTATGATGCAACAAATAATAATTATTTAATTTAAAACATTTGGAAATGTTATTTATTGTATCATGAATAATTTATTCTTTCGAAATTTTATTTTTCTTCCTAAATTTGTTTGGACGAAAGTCCCATGAATTTTATATTTTCAAAAAAACGTCCAAATGCGCGTGGATTTTCCTTCTATAATTGGGAGATATTCTATTAAAATTTTTGGAAGAAGGATTATATATATTTAAATTGGTCTTATAAATTTGTTCATTGGGGGCTTGGCTGCAGAAGAATCGTTGAGGTTTTAAAATTTCAGATCCTTAGCAATTTTAAAGCAACAAATGAGGTATTTCCTTCTAAACATTTGATATATGATAATTTTAATGTTTCTCAGAATATGTTATTAAATAAAATTTTAAATTTGAATCCAAATTTGTATAAAAAGTAATGTTAAATAATTTCTATACCATAAATTTTATTAAAAAAAAAAATTATTTGATATTTATTTCAAAATAATTATTTCATAATTTTAAACAAATTACTGAAAATATGAAGTTTGGACCAAAGAGTAACAAGAGACGAACCTGTCAAAAACCTAAGTCGGTTGTCAAAAACCTAACTCATACAACAACAAAATACATGTCATCAAATCAGGCGCGGGTCCAACTAATGCTTTTGGTAGAGGAAAATAGAATGTTTTCCTCAACTATTTCCTTAAAATTTATGTTTTAGTATATATTTTCAATTAAGCATTTTCATTTTGGGGAGGGAAATTTCCTTTTTTCCCTCCCCGTGGATCCGCGCCTGGATCAAATAAATTTTGTTGTTGCCAAAAGAAAATAAAAACACATTTTTGTACACAAAACAAAAATTTTGTTTAATTGCCAATCGAGAATTTCGTCTCTATATGTTACACTATGGTTTGGACTGCGACATATTCTTAACTAATTTTTGTAATCTTGTTAAGCAATATCGAATTATTAACATATCTAAAAAATAGGTTTTTTGGAAAGTTTAGGAAACAAAGTGTCATTGGCATTTGAAGGTCCAAAAATATTGATTGCCCTTGTTGATTCTGTTTGGTGGTACTTAGACAACGTTTCAGGAATATAATTAGACACTATATTTTTTTGGCATTTACACTTCATGAGATTCATATTTCTTTCAAAATGGTAAAATTCAGTGTTTCATTTTTTATTTTTAAAACGAACTTATAATGGAAACAAATTTTCAGTATATAACTTGTAGTGTTAACTAAAGGTAAAAACAGTAAATTAACTATATCAGTAGGAACAACAAAAGACTAGATTTGGATCGTGTGCAACAGTATATAAATATTATCGGGCTGTACAAAATTACGTTTAAATTAATTATAAAGTGGTCCAAAACAAACTAAATCATATACTTTTTTAAGAATTTAAATTCCCCCATATTTCATAAATATCTTCACCTCACTTTGAAAAAATTTCCATACAAATTTTTGAAAAACAAAAACAATTTACATGAACATTTTTTTAAAGTGAGGGAAGTGTTTTACAACATACCTGATTGATGTTTTTTAAGTAAATTTATATATAAAAGTTGTTTAATCTAAATATTTCATTCATTTTCGAAACCAAAATTCTTTAGACCACATTACTTACTAAATTTATCTAAAATATTTGAAGCTTTTTATACAGCAATTATTTGTAAATTACATGAAACATGCCAAACAAAATCCATACAATTAACTCAAAACACTACTACAAAAAGACAGTGGAAAATGATTTGGACTACGTAAACCTCCTGAGAATATCACAAAACAATTTCTAACAATAATAAATACATTTTGAAGCAATCCATATTTAAATTTTAGGTCAATCCACTTTTCAATTTATTTCCTTTATTTCTTCATAAAACATTTTTGCATTATATATAAAATCCAAAGGAACTTTCCTTTTTAAATTATTTTAGCTAAATGGAGAGTATAATAATATTACTTTCCTACAAAGAAATTCCTCAATTATAGTATATGTTTTAAAAATAAGGCAATTTAGTTTACACTTTCGTTAGTTTTCCTTTTCAAATAATTTTTTCTAAAATCAGTGGCACTTTTTTTAATTAAATTTTAGTTCAACTTGTTTTTGTGTTTAATTTTTAAGAATTATAAGGCATTTTATTTAAATTTGTTTTATAAATATTTTTTTATAAATAATTTAGCAAATAAACTTAAAAACAAAGATATTACATTTCTTTATTCCATAAAAAAGTTTAAACATTTGTTTGTTTTTTAATATTTTAGGAATAACAAGTTGTTTTATTGTTTAAATTAATATCATTTAAATGAAAAAGAAAAGAAAATTTGATTTTATATATTAAAGCCTTTTGTTTAAAATAATAATTTTCTTAATCTATTTATATTAATATATATTTTTGTCATTTTAATAGTTAATTTTATTAATTAAGGCTTAGAAAAAAAATATGTCTCTTACTTTTTTTTAATTTAAACTTAATGTAAACTTAGGGGGTATATAAAGAGTTTGCAGATTTTTTTGTTTTTTTTTCTACTTTTTTAATTATCGATATTTTTATAAATATTTTAAAATAAAATATTACATTAACATATTATAAACCTATGTAATTTAATTTAGTTTTTTTTAGTGGTATATAAATTATTTTATAAAGAAAACAAATAATGACTTTGTACAAGTAACTAAATATGAAAAAAAAAAATATGTTATAGATTTTTTGTTTTGTGGAGTCAAGGAATTTTATACATACATCGTTTTTAGGATTTATTAACAAGTTTTGCTAATGTTTATATTTAGTAAGCCTAAAAATATGCAAAACTAAATGTTTTATTAGTTTTGGGGTTAAACAAGATTAAGATCGTTTAATGATCTTAAAAATTTAAAGAGGTGACTACAGAGCAAATGTTTTCAGATTTATTAAAAAATAGTTCTATGGTTTTATAATCTGGATCTATAAAAATGTTGTTATTGGTAACAATATCAGTTTTTACAATTTTTTGTAAAGATATTTTTTACCTCAATAGCGAGGTTGTAATTTTAAATCACTTGTCAAAATAGAGAGTCTGTAATTTTAATTCACTTGTCAAAATGTATTTATTAAGCCAAATATTTTTTTTTAACGATAAAAATATTTTAAACAACTTTAATTTGATCGCTGTAAGGCACATTTTACAGTCAGGGTAATGAGTTAGATATTCTTTGCTACAAATATACGTGTAAAAATATTGTTTTAAAAATCTTTTCTGAACTTTTTTTCTTTAACTCCAAAACTATTAATAATATTTCTTGTTTGCCTCTTTTTCCACAGTTTAATGCAATGAAATTAAAATAATGTCATGTGTAGTTTTTTTTTTTTTAAATCTAAATGTGTATATAGTACAAAGTAAATTAAATTAAAAACTACTTTTAAATTATCTTACTACATTAACAAAAAAATTTTACAAAGAAAAAAACTTTTTTTTAAAGAAAAAAATAAATAAGTTCCTTTACAAGAACAAAAATAATTCTCTTAAATATATATAAAAAATTAAACAAACTAAAGACAACTTAAACGAATAGTAAAAAAAAAAAATACTTAAATTAAAAGTTTAACTAAATTAAACTTAAAAATAAGTCTACATTTTAATATATTTATACAATTTTCATAGGACAGTCCACATAATCCGCTTCTAAACGACCTAAAGTCTTTTTAACTCTTAGTGCTGTTAAACGCACTGTGGGATTAGGATGCCAACATTCTTGCATAATTTTGGCTACTGTAGCCAAAACATCATCCTCTTGCCAACGTGAGGGTATGGGCGGCCGGAAACCTTTGACACACACTACAGCATGCATATCTTCAAAAGTGGGATCTGAAGGTACCACATCATGATAGGGTAAGGCATAATCTTCACAAGTAGTGGCCTTTGAACCGGGAATGGGAGTATAACAACGTCTAGCCATTTCCCATAATACCAAACCCACTGAATACATATCGGCACGTTTGAATTCTTCAAACTGTTGGGGATTAAGGGTTTGGTTTAGTACCTCAGGAGCCATATAACGTCTAGTGCCTACACGGGTATTTTGAGCAATATGTATTTCATCCAATTCAGATATATATTTGACAGCCAAACCAAAATCAGCAATTGCACATTGGCCATTGCGTTTGACTAAAATATTTTTACTTTTAATATCGCGATGGGCAATAGCTGGTTTGCCAGGTGTACCGAAAATTTCATCATGCAAGTGAGCCAAACCCGAGGCTAAGGAATAAGCCAATAGTTGTAATTTTTGAGGGTTAATAACCGAGGTCGAAAGATAATCATGTAAACTACCATTTTCATGATAGTCTGTAATGAGCAACATTTGAGTCCAGCTACCATTACCCTTGATATCGGCCGCAATAAAACCCAAAATATTTTCATGTCTCATTAAGACAGTTTGATAGATTTCAGTTTCACGGAACCAAGAAGCCTCCTCAGTGGTAAAGAAAGTTTTAACGGCTACCTTTTCATCACGCCATTTAGCTAACCATACCTCACCATAACGTCCTTTACCCACCAATTTAACCATTTGTATTTGTTTGGCTATGGTTCTCTGCACCAGCAAGGGTAAACCTGAACCTGATCCCGAACTTTGTTCTACCATTTGTGACAAGGGTGAAAGTTGGCTATTACACATGCTACTTATTAGACGCGGTTGCTTTCTCAGTTTCTCCCTTCGCCTATAGGTCATGCATACAATGACCACTATGACTATAAAGGCAGTAAGACATATGATCATGGAGGCAATCATGGCCAAATAATGGACAGATTGTGAACTAACTGGCAACTCGGGGGCAGGTGTGGTGAGTTTTGGTGTAAAGGCAGGATGTAAGTCACGATTACAATAGTTTCCTGTATCACAACAATCTATGTTTTTACCATGCAGGTGGGGTACTGTTGATACTTTGCACTATGGAATGGGAAAATATAGTTAGTATTTATTTTTGTTTTGTTTTAAAGGACTGAAATATATGTATATACTTACCATTAAGAAACCACCATTTTCTTCGGGAGGCATACAACCAAATGTTCTTTCTTCTTCATATGTGCCAGTAGTTTCATCATATACTTCTTCCACAGCACTAAAACAAGAGCCTCCGGGTCGGGTCTCACAGGTGCCATTATTAACATTATTGGGGCAACTGCCATCGCAATAACAGGTCAAAGTACGGGCTGTAAATAGTAAAAGAATGAAAAATTTCATAATTAATAAATGAATCATATATTTTAAAAACGAAATAAGTAAAAAATATCGAATTCGAAACTTTTAACTAAAAAAATCATAAAGCAATGTGATTTTTTTTTCACTGAAATATTTGTTTTATCGCTGATTTATATATCCTAATTAAAATCCTTTTAGTTTCATAATAAACATATCATTCACGATAATGATGATAATTCACAATAATAAAGATAAAATATTTAATTCAATTGTCCTCTTCAAATATTTAGTAAAATATAGATTTATAGATCCTAATAAACAACTTTTTTAATCCATAATAAATATAACATTATAAAACCTAATTATCATTCACGATAATAATCATAATTCACAATAATAAAGATAATTTTAAAACTAATAAACAAATTCATATGCAATTTTCTTTATATTTTCCACTAACTCTAATTAAACTCATTAAGAAAATTATATATGCCCAACTAGCTAATTAAAATTCAAACATAAAATAGCTAACTAAACATGTTGCTTTGAACATTAACTTAAGAAATTATAGTTAATAACATAAATTTATAAAATTATTGCTAAATGAAAATGAAAAGACTCTCATAATTTGTCTTAACAAATATTTCTTTAAACACCATTTCATATATCTAGCCGCCAGCTATCGAGCAACTTGTTTTGTGATCTTTGGCAAAAGATCTAATAAAAATCATTACATTATTTGTAAAATTGATAATTGTCCAAACATCCCACATCCTCATCAAATGAAAAAGAGTATTCACGTTCTTTTGAGTGTGTGTTTAATTAGTTCTTGTTAATGGAATTAATTTTTTTTCTGTGCTTCTTTTTAAGTGGAAATATTATTGCTGGGTACCTGTTAAACACATATAATTTCTCTTAAACATTTAACAATAATTATTGTTATCATTGATATAACTTCCTTCTTTGGTCTGCAAGCGGACAGAAAAATTATAAGAATTGGGGGGAATGAAAGAATTAATAAAATAAAACAGTTGTTGCTACTACTGTTTTAGTTAGGTTTATATGGTGGACTAAAATTACAGGTATGAATGATGTTAGGTTTTAAAATATAACTTTAAGAAGAGATTTTTCAATACCCTACCTTTAAAAAGTCTTTAATATAAAGTAAACGGTTTATGTTTTTTCAAAAACAAGGTCAAAAGATTAATAATAATGGAGGCTTATTTAACCCTTTCGGCCGCATATGAATTTAGCTGTAGCTACCGAGAGAATCACATATTTTTTTTCATATAAAAATTAAGAGCGGTAATTCCCGCTTTTATATCCTTTAATACTGGCACATATTCCAGCGATGACGGGAAGTATTTTAGCACTATAGCAACTCTCACTACTTCCAAAGAAAAAAACAAAAATCAGCTGTAATAGTTAAAAAAAAATTGTTGTTGTTATCAGCGGGAATTCCAGTTATTATTTTTTTTAAAGACTAGTGAATGATGGAAATTCCCGCATTAAAGGCGAAAGGGTTAAAGGCCTCCTAAGATAAGATTCATTAAAGGGCTAAATAAAATTCTCAATAAAAAGTTTCAATATGTATTTTTTTTTAAATTTCTTGAAATTGTTTGAAAATAAATACTAAACCTTAATATTATTCACCTTTGACCTTAATCCGATCAAAAGTTAATTTTGTAATAAAAATCAATCATAATATTTATTTGTAAAATGTATTAACAATTTAAAAAAAAATATTTAAAATTAATTTCATTGCACTTTGACCTAAACAATTCTTTTTAATATTGTTTGCGTCAAATTAAAATTTATTTGACCAAAATCAAATTAAAATTTATCGATAACATAAACACTTTATCGATAACAAAAATAATGATTTAATATGACAAACAATCTCTCTATTAAACCCTACCCTTTTACTTTAATTCTTTGATTTTGTTAATATTTATGTTTAAAAATAATTCTTTCTTCCTTTTTATTTTTGTCATATTAAAAATCACTTAAATGCGTCTGACAAAACGTCTGTCTAAATAAATTTTTATTTAATCTTTATAAATGAGGCCTGACAAATTTTCGTTTCAGTTTGTTTTTGTTTTTCTTTCTTCTTTATTTTCAACCAAAACATAAAAACATCAAATAAATCAGACAAACAAAATGTTATTTTGAAATTAAGATGAAAAAAAAAGTATTTAAAAAAAGTAATAAACTAAAAATGAAACAGACAAAACAAAATATGCTTAATAAATTATAAAAATATGAAAACATGAAAATATTTTATGGTTTTTTTATTTTTAATTTTTAATTTTTTTATATAAAAAAAATGGTCAGCAGAAATATAAATTTATTAAAGAAAAACAAAAAAGCAATCAAATAAAACTGTGTCGAATTCAAATACAAATGAATTTTATATATTTTAGTAAATGTCGGCAAAATACCAAAAACACACACACAGGGGTATTTATATGTTTATGATCATGTCTATATGGATGTACTATTTAAAAAAAAAATAATGCACCGGCGCAGGCGGCGCCAATTTGGAGCCTCTTTTTAGAATAAGCATAAGAATAAAAATTAAAAGAACAAAAAAAACTAACACTAGTTGCATATTTAATGTACGTGTATATTTTTGGTGTCTTTTTGTTTTATTCTTTATTTTTTGTTAAAGATCCAAAAAATAAACTGCCCATATTGCGCTATCGTTACATATTTTTATGTGTTCGGTGCGTGCTTTTTGTTTGAAATTCCATTTTAATGATTTGGGGCTCCCTCCTTTATTGTTATTGTTGTAGTTGTTGATTTTTCCCCTTTTACAAATAAAATAAAGCCAGACAGCATAACACCAATAGCAAACAATAACAACAATATTTTAGAATTTAGTGATAAAGAATTTGGTACAAAATATTGTACTTTTTTTTTGGGGAGGAGGGGGATAACAATTTGGGAAATTGAAAAGTATTGGTACTTTTAGCAATATGAAGTACTCAAATAAGCATTTTTACTGAAAGTTAATACCAAATGCATTTCAAGCCTTGAATCCAGTAAGCACTAAGCATTGTATTCAAATAGTACTACACTTCAATTCAATAGCATTCTCCAGTGAAAAGGAAACTAAATTCCAGTCAAATGTATTTTACTTGAAAAATGTATTTTTTTTTTAATTATTTTTCATGTTTAAAATTTTTGAATATTTGAATTCATGTCGGACTATAGTAAAATTTTCCAAGGCTTGAATTTTTAAAATTTGTGTGCTTATTGGCATAATAGGGACTAAAAGTTGATATATACAAATAGTAAGCCTTTTCTTTTTCTTTTTTAATTTGGTATTAAATATGTAATTTTTGTAATTATAAACTTTTGTAATTATAAACTTTTGAATCCTAATTGGAAATGGATTAATTTTCTAAATTCTATATTAAAATTTAACTCATTTACTTTACACAATTTTTAAAAATTTTAATTTTAATACAAAATTAAATTATTTTTATATTTTTTTATTTTAGTACTTTTTTTTATTAAGTGAGTACTTTTTTGTTATTTTAAATTCCCTTCCTTGGTTGGGAATATTTGGCAGCCCCACATATTTATTTTATAATTTATTTTCTATTTATTAGTCGCTGCTGCTTTTGTTGGTATATTTTTGTTATTGTTTTAATTAATAAATAAAATTCATAATTTTATGGTCAGTCAGACAAAAGAAATGTTTTTTTTTTTTTCTTTTAATTTTAGCCGCTAGAACTGAGTTATGAAGTAGAATAAAAATAAATTCCTGCAATAGAATTTCCTGCCAATAATTTTGGCTTGAAATACAAAATATTTTTCCTAAATATATTTTTTAGGAATTTTTTTAAATATTATTTTTTTCAATAATTTAATAAAATTTTATTCCACATTTTTAAATATACACAGAAAAAAAATACCGTCTTTTTACAATTAACTCAGTTGTTTAATTTTGCATCAAAATTTAATAAATTTAAACATATTTAAAAATAAAATAAAGAAATTTTTTACTATGATTTTTTTCCTATATCATCTACTTGACTGATTTAATTAATTTATTAATTAGGATTTTTTTCTGTTTTGTATTTATTATAGTTTTAAGTAATTGATATAATAATTTTGGTGAGATGTGCAAATTTAAATAAGTTTTTAATTGAATGAATTATTTCATATATATAATTGTTAATTGGTGACTTTTTTCTGGATATCGATTCTTATTGTCCTTTGATATAACGTTTAATGTTACGCAGAAGGCGGGGAGCCATGGAATCGCTAGCGATCAGCTCGGTTTTTGGGGGGAGTTCTCTTGTCCTTCCGCCTGGCTTCTGTACAATTAATCTTTTATATCAGACTCCCTAAATAAGCTAAATATAAAACTACGGTTTAAATAAGCCGGATATACTGTAGCTACCAAGAAAAAAAAACTAATAAGCCGCCAAAAGCTACAGTTAAATACGGAGAGATTATAAACAAAGATATTAACTATATTTTAAATTATTCACTGATCTAAAGATGTTCAGAGGTCAGGTGGCTCCTTTACCCACACCTTCCAATTCCTAACAGCACTTATTTTTTGTATTATAGGATACCCAATTTAATTACCCTTAACACATTAATCAATCCATACAAAGAAACAGTTTTTTTTTTTTGTTTAGCAAATTCATATTATATATAATGCAAAATTTATTAAATTCAAACATTTAAAATGAGCTTTACATGAATGCTTCAACTCATTATGAATACAAAATTTCGAAAAAACTAATTTTCCTAATCCTTCTAATCTTTTTTTTTTTTTTTAAATAGATGAAATTATTTATACTAAATTATATTGGAAAATATAATAGGATAAGTGACAAAAATGAATTAAAACTAAATTGAATTATAATATATAAATGTAATTTTGAAGTGCCAATTACAGATTTTATTGAAAGTAAAAAAAAAAATTTTTAAATAAAAACCGAATAAATTTTAATGAAGGAACGTAACCGTTTGATTAATGTATCGTTTAGCAATTTTAATACACACAAATATATCGAATATGATACATGAAGATAAAAAGAATAAAATCAAACATAATACATGACAAAGAAAAAAAAAATCATAAGATTAACCAAAGCAAATATGCTTCTTCTTATTAATTATGAATAATACGTCATAATTACTAGTTGTTTTCGTTTCGTTTTCCTTTTTTTTTATTCTTTTATTTTTCATTGTAAAAAAAAAATAAATATTGCAATTGTAATAATTATTTACACTCGACACACCCAACCATTGAAAGAATTACGTTGAGGCCTCAGCTACTGCATTGGTTTGACAATCATGATGAATTTTGTGCTCAAATTTATAAAAATCAGGGGTTCTAGCATATCTTCTTACAATTTATATTCGGCACCAAGGTTTTTATAGATTTAGTGTTAAGTTAGTTTAGGGTGTTTTTTGTTTCTTTTTTTTTTTTTTATTTTTTTTTTATATAGGTATATTTCTTTTCTTTTTTATTATAATTTTTCTTTACTTTTAATATTCATTTTAATATTTCAATGAATTTTAAAACTTCACGTTTATATTCTTAAATTGGCACTTTGTTAATAAAATTAACTTAATTTTGAATATGAGCATATAAGACATAATTTAATAGGGTATTATTTTTTTCTTTTTCTTATCTATATTAATATTTCTTTCCTTTTCTTACTTCAAACTTTTTTTTTTTATATATATATATATATTTTTTTTTTTTCAAATTTTGTTTCCTTTTAGGTAACTTTTTCACTTAACACTTTTTCTATAATTTTTGTTTGATTTTTAATTATTATTTTTCTATTAATAACTATAAATGGAATGCTATATATTTTTTTTTTTAATCTTTTCAACCTGACACTCTTCCTTTACAATCATCACTGTTCAATATTTTCATTGCTGACTTCTTTTGATCTTTTTCTGACAATTGCTTTGATTATCCACATGTTCATTTGTTAACTCCATATGGTGACATGTGTTGGGTAATTAAAGTACATATAGTGATGGTTTGATAACGCAAATCCTGGCCACAACACTAGATCTTCGGAAAAATTTACGATTATAATGATCACCAAATATTTATTTCCGACCAGGATTTGCGAATAAAGATTTCCTATAGAAGTGATGAAGTGAGTTTGGTGAATATATTTCGGACCCAGGAAAGGAGGTTGTCGCAATTTATGCTGCAGGGAAAACTTTATTCCCAAATATTCTAATGAAATTTTAAAGAATGACAAATTACTAACATGTGGCTAAGGAATAGAACCTTTATAATTACCTTGTTGCAGAGTTTTAATTTTATTATTTAAAGATTTCCTTAATTCTAACGTGGATCGAATAAATATGTCCAATCGGGTAAATGCAAAGCACAGGATTCTTATGAAAATTATCTGGGACCATGTGCTCCAGACCTTTTTTTACGATTACCTGGATTGTATTTAAATTTAATGAAGATTATATTCGCCAATATAATCCGAAAAAAAATTTGTTAATTTTACCTTATTATTCGGTTTAAGAAAACAAATTTTATTTGTTTTCTGGAATCTGAAAATATGATGTGTTGTAAGAATTTAGATTTATTTTGCTTTATCAATATTTTTTTTCAAGCAGCTCAACACGTTTATACAATTCCGACGATTCCAGAAAAAGGAAGTTTAAATTTTTTTATTTCACGCAAGTAACTTTTCGTCGTAGAATATTTCATTTTAGTACGAAATAATCACACTTGAGTACCTATTTTCATTGTAATACTACCGTAGTAATTATTTTTATTCTACCCTCTAAGATCATCACTGGTCCGATAACTAACATAAGATAATGTAATAAACAAAAATGAATATTTAGAATATATTTAGAGAAGAGTAGAGAACTTATTGATGTTTTTTTTTTTTTTTTTTATGAAAATAAATAATATTATTTGTTGTAAAAGAAATAATAAATAAGTAGTGTTTATGTTATCACTGTGAATTATCCCAACGATGACTTGGTTCAAGACTTGACTAAATTGTACTAGAACGATCCATATTGAAAGGGAACGGAGAATGTCTGGTGTTTTTTTTTTTTTAAATATTATTTGTTTTATACAACATTGAAGATATTATTATAAATGAAACAAAATAACTAAATAATTCTGATAACTTATGTTTGCAACTATAGTTACACATATTTTTTTCTTAGAAAAAATAAGCAACAAAATATTAAAAAAAATAATAAAAAATCTTTAACAATTAATATTTAAACAAAGTTGTATATTTGAAAAAA
>MINK01191278.1:2670-19042 GCA_001735545.1 Phormia regina | reverse complement strand
TTTTTTGAAAAAATTTTATAGGTGTTTAATCGTTTATTACAAAACTGGATAATATTGTCTTTTTAAGTAAAAATATTAGCCAGATTGAAAACGATTTTCTTTTGTACACAGAAAAAGTTTGTACATAAATATAAAAATTTTACTTCATAGGCTTTAGTTCATAATATTTAAGAATAATTTCTTAAATACTAAAACTTTTTCTATATGAATCAAAAGTCCAAAGACTTAAAGAAATTGTTTCAATTTTATTTAATAATATTGTTTGAAATTAAATGTTTGAAATTTTCTTTGGGAAATTGTAACTTTTTATTTATTTTTAGCTATCTATATGTATATTGGGATCATTCAACAGCACAGAAGCTCTCTTTAATGAAATTATCCTGCAGAATGGTATCAAATTTGTGCAAATTTCTTAACATTATTTTCTAGCGATTTTTTCTTGGTAAATTACCATTTGTTGCTAATATTTCCTATTTTATCTATTTTTATTTAGGATTTGCTTTAAAATCGTATAAAAATACACCAAAATTTATGCAAAATTTTTGCAAAATTCCTAAAATTTTCATAAAGAGCAATTTAATAATATCTATTAAAAAAATTTATTTTTTATGGAAAAAGTTTAGAAAAAAAAGGAAAAAGAATCATGTTCGATTCATAATATTTATGTACAAAATTTTAAAACATATGTATTTTTTTTTTCTCTGTGTACCTTCATAGCCTATTTCAAAATAAAATTCGACATTTTATTAAAAAAATGAAAAATATAGCTTTATGTTAAAATCAAATCTTATGTTTTTTAACTATTCGCGGATATCTTTGGCATGAAAAGTTCCTATCAGTTTCCCTTCTAAATCTTCTAAGACGTAATAATGTTTGCCTAATTTCTCTTTTATTTTTGCTTTTACAAAAAGTGGAGCTAATTTAGCATTAAATCTTTTTTCTAAAGAACTTTGAGCAAAATTTCTTCGTAGTACTTCCTGGCCAATTTGAAAGGATTGTGGTCTACTACGTAGATTATACTGATGACAGTTCTGTTCGTAAGCGGTTTTAATATGTTTTTGTATATCTTTTCTTAAAAGTTGTAAATTATCGTCTCTGTTTAGTTTATAACAAGGTTCATCTAACAGTTTTAAATTTTTTAACAAAACATATGAGGTACCGTGAGTGATCATGTCAATTCCAAATAACGCATGGTAAGGTGACATCTTGATTGATTGGTGGATAGAATTACGAAGAGAACAACTAATAGCGCTCAGGTTTTCGTCCCATCTGGTCTGATCACTCTTCAAGTAAGCTCTAATACCCGCAATTAAAGATCGATTCACTCGTTCAGAAGCGTTTGCCTGTGGGGAGTAGAAGGCAGTATAAATGTGGCTAATTCCTAGTGAAGTAAAAAATGCATTAAGGTCATTAGCCTTAAACTGTGACCCATTGTCACTAACTATAGTTTCGGGCACACCATAAACGTGAAAAATCTGTTTCTCTAAATATTCTCTAATGGCAGCGGAGGTGAACTTTCGTAGAGGTTGAAGCCAATGAAATTTACTTAGATGGTCCAAAACTATAAGTAATCCTATGTGACCAGATTTGCTTCTGGGATAAGGTCCCAGCAAATCAATATAAAATCTTTGGAAGGGTCTAATAGAAATGGTCTGTGATCCCATTTCCGGTCTCATTATAAAATTTGGTGCTTTACTGGATTTGCAAGTAATACAATTTCGAACAAAATCACGAATATCACGTGCCATACCTGGCCAGAAAAAGGATCTTTTTATTAAGTCTAAAGTTTTTGCCATCCCCCCGTGGGAAGCTGTAGGTGCGTTATGAAATCTAGCTATTAATTCTTTCCTTAGCCCTTCGGGAATCCAGAGTTTCCAACAATTTACTTCGTTCTCTTCAAGACCATCGTAGTGTTTTGTTCTAATGTAGACATACCGTTCAACTATCTTAATATCAGGATATTTTTCCTGATTTTGTCGTATTTTTGATTTTAAATTTTCATATTCTAAACTCTCAAAACAACTAGAATTCAAATCTATCTCAGGAATTGATAAATCCATTGTAGAAACTTCATTCTCCGGTATTCTCGAAAGAGCATCGGGTACTACGTTCTCTTTTCCCTTGCGATGACTCACTGAAAAGTTAAATGCCTGGAGTTTAAGCATCCATCGTGCCAACCTACCACTTAGATTTGTCTGCCGCATTAGCCATACAAGGCTCGAGTGATCCGTTATCACTTCGAACTCTTGTAGTTCTAAATAACAGCGGAATTTGTAAATAGCTTCTACTACGGCAAGACATTCACGTTCAGTGACACTGTAGTTCCTTTGGGCAGAATTGAGTTTCTTACTCATGTAGGCTACAGGTCGTTCCTGCCCCTCGGAGTCTAATTGAATTAATACAGCGCCAACTCCATGATCGCTTGCATCACAATGCAAATAAAATTTTTTGGTAAAATCGGGATTAATAAGAACTGGTAAGGAACTAAGAACAGATTTAATTTTTTCAAAAGCAAGTTGGGCTTCCGTGGTCCAAACAAATTTTTTCTTGGAAGAAAGGGTTTCGGTAATAGGAAAAACTAAGGTAGAAAAATTCTCAACAAATCTCCTATACCACCCCGCTAAACCTAAAAATCCACGAACCTGTCTCACAGTTTTGGGAATCGGCCAGTCTCGTATCGCACTAACCTTATCTGGGTCAGTGGTGATACCACCATCACCAATCACGTAACCGAGATATTTAACCTTGGTTACGCAAAAGTGGCTTTTTGCAATATTAAGCGTTAAATTCGCTTTTCGAAATTGTTCAGCAATTCGTATAAGAACCATTAGGTGCTGATGAAAATCTTCTGAAACTATAATTAAATCATCAAGGTAACCGAATACGCTATTTTTAAGGTCCGCTGGAATAATCTCGTCCATAAGACGGCACATTGTTTGGGGTGCATTGCACAGCCCAAATGGCATGACGACGAATTGGTATAATGGTCTACCGGGGACTGTGAATGCTGTTAACGATTTGGACTCTGCGGTTAAACCTATTTGCCAATAGGCGTCCTTGAGATCTAATTTAGTGATCAAATTAGCTTTAGGGAGACGTGAAAATATTCCTTCAATAGAAGGCAGAGGGTATGCATCCTTTCTAGTAACTGCATTTACCTTCCGTGCGTCGAGACATAAACGAACTTTGTGAGGTTTTATGACGAGCCTCATTGGGGAGCTCCATGGGGAACTAGAAGGTTCAATAACGCCCAGGTCCAACATGCGATCTATCTCTTTAAACATAAGTTGCTCCACTGCTGGAGACACCGGGTAGTAACGCTGTTTTATGGGTTTGGTATCACCTACGTCAATCTCATGTTGAATTAAAGAAGTCCTACCTAAACCTTGCTTCTCGAAGTTGGGAAATAACGAAACAATTGCATTTAATTGTTGCTGTTGGTCCTTTGTTAGAGGATAAAAGTGTTCAGGTTCAATTTCAGATTCAACTTTTGTATGAGTTTCGGACAAAATATTAGTTTTCTCACCAGAGGTAAGTATTTCAGATGGACAGATATTCATTATAGACTGGTCTATTAAATCTACAGATTCCACAACATTTGGCATTAAATCAAAACCA
This sequence comes from Phormia regina, assembly GCA_001735545.1. Classification (NCBI taxonomy): domain Eukaryota; kingdom Metazoa; phylum Arthropoda; class Insecta; order Diptera; family Calliphoridae; genus Phormia; species Phormia regina. Next base: position 15,424 of record MINK01191278.1, on the reverse strand, counting down.
ACCCAAAAATCGATTCCCAATATCAGTCTTTGTGATATTGTAGGAATAATAAACAAATTTAGCAAACGAGTTTTTTCCTTAAAACGCACTTCTACATTAAGCCAACCAATGACTTTTTGAGATTTTCCATCCGCAGTTTTAACGAACGAGGTGCACTTAGAAAAATTTTTCAATTTGGAGAAGTTTTCCCTAGCAAGATCAGAGCCGATACAACTGATACTTGCACCTGTATCAAGCAAACCATACTCATTATAATCTAAGAATGAAATTTTCGCGTAGTATCGCTTGTCATGGGGGTTGTTCACTATAGTAGCGATTAACATTCTGGAGCAAAATTTTCGAGCTTTATAAAACTTTCTTAATCGTAAAGTAGAACGTTTTGGTCGTTTAGGACTCAATTGATTAATAGTCAAATCATTAAATATTTCATTCCGTTTAGCATAATATATTTCAAAACGTTTGTGATATGGGAGTTTTGGGTATAAAATTTTGGAACAGTCTAAATCTGAATTATTCTGGGTTTTAATTATGTCACGTTTCATTATTTCATACTGCGAAAAATTTGGTAAATTTGAATTGCCTTGAGGGAAAGTAAAATCTAAATTCTCTTTTGGGTTACAATCAGGTGTACTAGTCGATTTAAAATTATTTTGAAAATCCGGTAAATTATATTTTATAGCAGAGTTATCATTTGCAAAATTAGAAATAACATATTTATTTACTGCTGTTCCCTTAGAGGAACTTGCGGCTTGAAGTTTTTTGACTTACGCAACAGACATCTCTGGCATTGAGGTTTGTATGTATTTTTCTGCCCACAACCATAGCAAAATATAGAACGCTCATGCAGGCAATCTTCCCAATGGTGACCTGTTTGATCACAATTCCAACAACGGGGAATTGAATCAGGTGGATGCACAGCATCAATTGAAATTTCAGCATCCCGATTTAACTCATCATTCGAGGGATCTAAACTAGCTTCAATTTCCGAAATTTGTCTACGGGGCATAAAAGTATTAGTAGGATTTCGTGTAGTAAAATTTCTTCGAATATATTCATCATTCAGAAAACTTTCCCTTTTTTGTACTAATTTGCGTAATTGAGGGATAGACTGTACTTCGACGTATAACAATTCATGTCGTATCTCGGGTCTTAAGTTCCGAGTGACAATTTCAATAAATTCTGCTTCCGACAAGGGGTTTGGTAAACGATCCGCAATATTAGAAATAGATTCAAAAAAGTTATCAAAGGTCTCTCCCGGTTTCTGCTTACGATTTCGTATTTCTTCGCGAATATCGTAGGGGGATTTAAGATCCTTATATTGGGTCTTGATAGCTTCGCAAAAACTATTCCAATTGATATTTTCAACTTCCTTGTGGTACTTCCAAAACCAGTCCCTAGCTTTTCCCACAAGCAAAATGTGAAGATTTTTTGTGATCAGGTTAAAATTACCACTAAAGTTTTCATTAGTCAAAACGCGCAATCGGTAAAGAAACTCTTCAACAGAAATTATTGATGACCCATCAAATTTAAGTCCCCAATTCTGAATAATCGATGTGATTTTATCAGTTGGTAAACTGATAAATTCGGTACGATTCGGTAAGCTATCACGATGATTCATTTGAGAATTACAATCTGGGTTTTGGTGTAACATATTAGGACGTTGGGGATTAGGTAATGAAGGATCTTCCACCGATATATTGGGTGTTAAATTCAAATTTTGTAATATCCTAGTGAGATTGTTTTCAATCATCCTGTTTATTTCATTGTAATCAACCACATTATTTAAACTCGCACGATTCGGATTCGTATTTGAAGGATTGCGATTTGGTTGAGAATTATTTATATTTGAAGGGGTTCTTAACCCAGGAGGATCATTTGATGTAAAATCAACTAAAGGAGATTGAGGTTCTTGGAATAAATTTCTACTGAAACTTCGGGTGTTATACTGCTTTGCCATAGCACCACGAGGCCTTCCCTTTTGTTTAGTAGGATTTTTAATCGGAAAATTTATCCTCTGTAAATCCACTAATTCACAAGAAGTTTGACAAACTGGACATTTGCCATTATTAGACAAATAGTTCTCAATGCATGCTCTGTGAAACGCGTGATTACAACGTACTATTATAAGACAAGCAATCTTCTCATTCATTCGTTCAGAACATATATTACAAATAGGATCAGAAGTATCCTGAACTACTGTTTGAGAAGTCGAAGGAGATGTGTGAGGCATAAGTTGAGTCTGGTCCTGAGTTTGATCCTCCACCTGACTGGGTGAATGTGTTAGGGGCATCTTATTTCACAATATAAAAATCATAAAAGGGTAAAACTTTCAAAAGTAATTTCTTTTCAAAATGAAGCAAAATTTGAAATAAAATTTTTTTAAATTTTTTTTTTTTTTAATTATTTAATGTAAAATTTATAAGCAAATTTTCAAACTGTATATGTTTCTTGTATGGTGATATTGTGTTAGGTAAATAATTCTATAAAATATAGTTAATATAGGATTACAATACTTGTCTATGGAAAATTGGTATTAACTTTAATTCGAATAAATAAGTAACAAACCAGCTATTGTTAAATTTGTCTTTTGATTTTCTACCTATAAACTAATATTTCCTGGATGTTGATTAGCATTTTGCTAAACAAACATGATCCTACGAAAATAATAGTAGCTGATAACACAGTAACCAAAATGTACAAACTAAAGTTCTTACACAATTGTGCCTAAGTGATCAATTAATTTTGAATTCAGTCAGAAATCATATAAAAGAATTGTATAGTGACTAATCGGTTAGAATATTCGATCTTGGTCCCCTCAAACATCTAAAAATCCACAGAAGTATACACATTTATTCATATGAAAACATTTTAAAATCAAAACAATTAAAAACCTAGCTTATCATGAAATCTAACAGCTAATCAAGTAAATTCGGAACCAAAAACAAACCATTATAAGGGCTCATCTTTGGCCCCACGTTGGGCGCCATTTTTTCTGTAATGTTATGTACAAATAATTGCAAAGTTTTTATAAATTTTCAAAGAAACAAAATTATCCTGAAAAAATAATATAATTAAAGCAGCACGAGAGAAGACGCGGGAGCCATGGAATCGCTAGCGATCAGTCGGTTTTTGGGGGAGTTCTTGTCCCTTCCGCTCTGCTTCTGTACAATTACAGTCTTTTATATAGACTCCCTAAAATAAGCTAAATATAAACTACGTTAAATAAGCCGGATATACTGTAGCTACCAAGAAAAAAAACTAAAAGCCCCAAAGCTACAGTTAGATAGGAGAGATTATAAAACAAAGATATTAACTATATTTTAATTATTCTGATCTCAAAGATGTTCAGAGGTCAGTGCTCCTTTACCCACACCTTCCAATTCCTAACAGCACTTATTTTTTTATTATAGGAACCCAAATTTAATTACCCTAACACATTATCAATCCATACAAGAAACAGTTTTTTTTTGTTTAGCAATTCATATTATATATAAATGCAAAAATTTATTAAATTCAAACATTTAAAATGAGCTTTCATGATGCTTCAACTCATTATGAATACAAAATTTCGAAAACTAATTTCTAATCCTTCTGATTTTTTTTTTTTTTAAATTAGATGAAATTATTTATTACTAAATTATATATGGAAAATATAATAAAATTAAGTGAAACAAAAAAACTGAATAAAACTAATGAATTATAATATATAAATGTAATTATTAAGTGCCAATTTACAGATTTTATTGAAAGTAAAAAAAAATTTTTAAAATAAAAACCGAATAATTTTATGAAGAACGTAACCGTTTGATTAATGTACGTTTAGCAATTTAATAACACACAAAATATATCGAATATGATACATGAAGATAAAAGAATAAAATCAAAACATAATAAATGACAAACGAAAAAAAAATCATACAATTAACCAAAGCAAATATGCTTCTTCTTATTAATTATGAATAATGACGTCATAATTACTAGTTGTTTTCGTTTCGTTTTCCTTTTTTTTTTTATTCTTTTATTTTCATTGTAAAAAAATAAATATTCAATTGTAATAATTATTTACACTCACCAACCATATGAAGAATTACGTTGAGGCCTCAGCTACTGCATTGGTTGAATCTATGATGAATTTTGTTGCTAAAATTTATAAAAATCAGGTTCTAGCATATCTTCTTACAATTTATATTCGCACCAAGGTTTTTATAATTTAGTGTTAATTAGTTTTAAGGGTGTTTTTTTGTTTCTTTTTTTTTATAGGTCCATATTTCTTTCTTTTTTATTATAATTTTCTTTTACTTTTTTAATATTCATTTTTATATTTTCAATGAATTTTAAAACTTCCACGTTTTATATTCTTAAAATATTGGCACTTGTTATAAAATTAACTTAAATTTTAATATTAGCATATAAGACATAATTTAATAGGGTATTATTTTTTTCTTTTTCTTTCTATATTAATATTTTCTTTCCTTTTCTTACTTCAAACTTTTTTTTTTTTATATATATTTTTTTTTTTTTCAGAATTTTGTTTCCTTTTAGGTAACTTTTTTCACTTATTTCAACTTTTTCTTATTAATTTTGTTTGATTTTTAATATATGTTCTATAATAACTATAATGGAATGCTATTTTTTTTCAACCTGACACTAATCTACGGGACATTGAAAAAATGTGAATTTTATAGCTGAAAATTGCTTACACAGAAAAAAAACACTAATTAACAAATATATGTGAAAATAATTAATACAATTAAAAAATTTCTAAAATTTGCACCCCTCCATTAAAATGATTATATCAATATTATATGTGAAAAATATGCCAATTTCTTTTTTTTAAATTATTCAAAGCTAATAACTATAATATAATTTTCATAAATTAAAATCTTGTTAATAAAATTCATAATTTTTGCTCTAGTTCATTCATGAGTAAAATTAAAATGTGTCTACGTCGAAAAGTAGTTTGTCATTAACACGTACGCATGTGTTAAAAGCAATTCACAATTGGGATTGTATGATAAACCAAAAAAAGTGTAATTAACTTGTAAAACATGAAGTTTGAAAAAGAAAAAAATAAAAAAAAAGATTTATGTTTCTGGCATTTTTTTTTTTTTTTCTTCTAAGATTATGATGTATGATTTTTTTAAATCAATATAGATTCAGACACAGTGTATTAAGAAAAAATGTAACTGTCGAGGAACTATGCAATTTATTACGAGACTTTGTAAAATATTAGTGGAGAATTTCTCATATCACTCATAAATTTATATGTAAAATATAAGCCCCTTACATGAGACTTTAAAAAATATCATTTACAAAAGTTTAATTAATTCAAAGTTAAATTAATATATTGTACCTACATATATAACACATTTTAAGGACACATTAAAAAAATGTAAAAATTAGGTATAATTTAGACTATAATTATTATGTTTTCTTTAATGTACATTAAAAAGCGTGTCATATGGTAATAATCAAAATATTATTGTATAAATCAGAGGTTTAAAATAAATCTCCTATAATATATAATAAATGTTTAACATTTGATAATAATTAATTAAATGAAATATCCCAAAAATTATGCAACAGATATCAATTAGAAAATATTGTTATGAAGTGTATTTAAACAATTTATGTAGGTTAGAATTGGGAGCTTAAAATGTTATATCTTCAAAACTTTGTTTAGTAATAAAAACCTTGATGTGTTGGCCTGTATTGAAACCCTTTTGATAATTAATATTCTTATGGTAAGTTATTTTTTATTATAAATTTGTGAAGTGACCAAAAACGTTGAAGCAACTCCATCCCCTGGGTAGATTGTCATAAGTAATTGGGGCAGAGTCATTTTCCTATATAAATTTAAAAACATATAAAAAATATTTGTTTAATTGAGTTTTGTGTAAAATATATCAAAATTCAATTAACAATTTAGTCACAAAATCTATAAATGGGAAAATCACTAAATGATTTTTATTTGAATAAATTAGCATTGGGGAACCTTTAGGTACACTAAAATGTAAAGATCGATCTACAGGTCGTAAGTGCTTCGTATCTAATTACAAACAGAAGTTTAACGGATGTACTCCGGGAGGAGTATTGCTCACAAGTGATAATCTTTTTTTCACTCTTTAATGGAATTTATTAAAAATTGTGTTACTTTATTTATAACATAGTTGATCAATTGCAAAATATATTTAAGTGATCACAGAAAATATCCACAGAGGAATATTTAGAAGATTATGGACCAACCAGTTATTCACGTCTACCTTCTATTAAATGTATGTTAAAAATTTTAAAATTTGATAGACGAAAAATTTGTAATAGAGGAAAATAAAAATTGATATAATTTGCAAAAATGAATTTGCCCCATATATCAAATAATTCCCCTTATACCTATTTGTATTGCTGCCGTTATTTGACATTTTTAATATTACATTAATGAAAACAATTAAGATTAATAATTAGGGGCGGATTTTTGTGCGCTTATATGTAAAAAATTAATCTCCAAAATATCCTTTTAAAACTTAATTTTACATAAGAGCAAATTAGTGCAAACGTAGCATATTTTAGGGGTTCATTTTAAAAAAATGGAATAAAATTTAGCCTCTAATTATTTTCTTTTCCATATTACGAAGCATATAAAAATTTTTTTAAATACGAAGAACTAAATATTTTTGTTTAAATTGAAAATTTAATAAATTTTGGACTTAAAATAAATACCCTAAAATATGTGCTAAAAATGTATAACATGCACTGAAATTTTCATTAATTTACACTCAGGTAAATATAAATTTCTAAAAACGTCTTTTAGGTGCTTATTTCTGGCTTATTTATGCATAGAGCTCTCTACCTTAATGTTACTACATATTCAAATATTTGAGGAATTTAAATATTCCAAAAATTATGCAACAAATGTCAATTAGTAAATATATATAAAATATATATTTTTCAATGTTATTTAGTTTTACATTTCTAAGTAGGTATTAGTTTAAGTACCTCATTTAACACCATTAATATTAAAAAGAAACTTGTTTAATTTAATCCATGTGACATTCAAGTATCTACACTTACTTTACGGAATGTGAAAATAATTTTTCCTAAATAAAACTAAATTATCTTTATAAAAGTATTTCATTTAATTTGTTAAATTCTTTATTAGAGCAAAATAAATCTTAATCTTAGCTTGTTTATTAAAAGCATTATCTTCCTGTTACACAAATTATTTTGCAATTAATGCAAAAAAAAAAGTACAGACTTTGGTCTCCAAGTAAGGAACTTGTTTTCTTATATTATTAATCATAAAACATTTTTAAGAAATTCCAAAATTCTTTTTTATTAAGTACTTATTATTTTGACTATTTTCTGTTGAAATAAAAATATGCTTTAAGTAATTTTTATTTTTTCTTCTCTTTCTTTTTAACCAAAATGTATTTTTTAAATATGCAGCTATACATTTTTTCTTCCTTTACAAATATTAAGTATCCATTAAAAAAGTTCTCGAAAATATCCAACAGCTTCTTATTAAAAAAAAAAAAAAAAAAATAACTATGAAACACTTTAAACATTTTGCATCATAAAATAATTATTTTTCTTTGCCATTTAAAGCAGACAAGCAGTTTATGTCAAGGCAACAATTTTTCTTTCTTTCTTTTAGTTTTTGTAAGATATTTGCAGTATTTCCTTTGGATTAAAAAAAGTAAGCAGACAAAACAATACCAACATTTTTACGCCTTATGTTAAAAAAAATATAAAAATAGTCAAATATTTTTTTAAAAAAGAAATGAAAGAAAAATGTTCTTAAAATCACTGTAGTTATACAATTCGTATCTTTGAAATGGTAATTAAAAATGCATATTTATTTAAATTTAACATTTCCTTCACAATCCTGTCTGTTCGATGAAAATGTATGAGAAAACAGATATACAGTGGTGAACAAAAGTTGTGGTAAATGGTGAAATGGATGTTTTTTTATTTCTATTTTAAAATTTTGCTCCATATTAAAAACTTTTTCCATAAGAAAATTATTCGTAAAGAAATTTCAATTCAAATAATTTTCCCAAAATAAACCTACAACCAATTTTCGAATTACTGTAATACTTAAATGGTTTTAATTGTTAAATATTTTACTTACTTATTACAAATCGAAAAATAAATAAAAAAAAAAAGACAACACCAAGTTTACTACCAAAAGCAAGATTAATGATGGAACAAAACTGAACATAACGACAGAATGGTAGAAGAAAATTAAAGAAAACTCGGGTCATTAACTTTTTTTTTTTTTTTTGCGTTGTGAATAAGTAAGGGTTTGACCATTAATTTAAAGAAAGGATAATTTTCGAAAATAAATTTAAACATCACATGACAATACACTGCCAAAGTGTAAAGTGAAATTTAATTAAATTAAAGTCAAACACTTAAGAAATTTTGTACGTTTCATTCACGGTGAAATGTCATGCAATTAATACATATTAAAATGATTAAAATTTAAACATAATGTTATAATTTCCCCAGACATTTAAAGAGACAGATATTGTAGAGATTTCTTTTCTATAGTCAAAAATGAAATTTTCATTTAAGGGATTATAATAAAAATTTAAATTAATACAATTTTAAACATGGTATCTACTGAATAATTGGAAAATGACTTAGTTAGGGGGCGGATCTATATGCATTTATATAAAAAAATTAAGCATTTCATTTACATATCGGTAAATTATTAATAATTTTAGTGCATAATATAACCATTCAAAAAAAGGAAATGGAACAAAATTTAGCTTTATATGTAAAAATTTAGCTCCTAAAATATGCATATTATAATATATTTCGGAGGATCTTTATGAGAAAGTAAATATAATAAAATTAGGCTTTTAATTATTTTTTTTTTTCGAATCCGAATCTTTAATACAGTTTACGATGGTATATGAATTGGTTTTATACAAACAATAAAAAGAGAAATACTGTTACATTATATTATATTGCTAAGCTACTACATTAAACAACAATGCTTAAGATAAATGTTTTTTCTGCGTATTTATATTATTAATTTTTTTTTTTTTTTNNAACATGATCACCACAACTATTCAATGATTACATAGCAGTTTTTTGTTGATTTCAATAATACCGTGTTCATGGTAGCAATGTTTATGATTCTGTTTAATCATTTAATGATTACCCACAATCAAAATTTTAATATGGTTCACTGAATCATAGTATGTATTTAAATATTTTTGTATGAAATCATATATATGAAAAATCCAAACATTTAGTTTATTCTACAACTATTAAGTTAATTCTACAACCATTAAGTTAATTTTACAAATTTAGTTAATTCTACAATCATTAAGCCAATATTTTTATTTGATTTTAAGTCATATTTTGTTTTTCACAACTATTAAACGATTGTTTTTGAAAATGTTTATGTTTTCCACAAATATAAAATATTTGTTTTTGACAATAATTTGATTTCACACAACTATTGTATTTTTATCGTTAATCATATATATTTTCTGCATAACTATTGAATACACATTTTTGTTTATAAGTTCAGTAGTTTGTTAGTAGGCAAACGCAATAGTTGTGTGCAATAAGTGGAATAAACAGAACGAATATTTGTGAAAATAAAAAGCATATAAATATAAAGATAATTAAATCTTCAAGTGGTATGAGAAACTTTGATTTATTTCCTGTAAAGAAGTCATAAGAGACGAAGCAGTTTGAATCTGGAAGCTGTAAGATGCCTTCTTCATAAGATTGTGTGAAATCAAAGGACATTTAAAAGGAAGCTTGTCAAAAAATTTGGAAAAGTGTTCAATGTGTTTGTGTTTTAAGGATAATATTTTTAATAAATGTTAAAAACTGTGAAGCAAATAATATATTAATACAAACTTATTATATGAAATATTCTTTTTACAATATTTTCAATAAACAAATGATGTAAAAAAATTCAGATAAATGTGCTTTATTTTCAACTTTTCAGTACTGGAAACTCGGGGATTATATATATGATAAAAGGGGATTATATATATGATAAAAGGGAATTATATATATGATAAAATTGTTTTATATACATAATAAAATGGGATTATTAAATGATGATGGAATCAGAATAATGATTACGTACAAATATACTTATTGTAACCTGGGATCATATATTACAATCATAGTATGTTGCTCTTAGTTTATCGTCACCCGAACCATATTTTTTCTTTGCGTGTATAGCTTAATAACTGATTTTTAAGAAAAACTTCCTCCAATTTAGACATAACCGGTAGAATAGAAATTGGACGTACATCAAACATTACATTACAACCAAGAGCGTTAGACTTTATTGAGCGTTAGACCAAGAGCGTTATACTTTTCTCGTTGATTTAAATATACTGTGTTCATGATAGCAACGTTTATGATTGTATTTAATTCTTATATCTAATATCATTAAAACATTTTAAGAAATTCCAAAATTCTTTTTATTAAGCTACTTCATTATTTTGACTATTTTCTGTGAAATAAAAATATGCTGATTAAGTAATTTTTATTTTTTTCTTCTCTTCTTTTTTAACCAAAATGTATTTTTTAAATATGCAGCTAACATTTTTCTTCCTTTGCAAATATTAAGTATCCATTACAAAAGTTCTCGAAATATTCCAACAGCTCTTATTCAAAAAAAAGAAAAAAAAAAAAAAAAAACGAAAAAAAAATAACTATGAAAACACTTTAAAACATTTTGCATCATAAAATAATTATTTTTTCTTGCCATTTTAAAGCAGACAAGCAGTTTATGTCAGCAACCAATTCTTTCTTTCTTTAGTTTTTGTTAAGAATACAAGCAGTATTTCTGGATTAAAAAAAGTAAGCAGACAAACAATATTCAACATTTTACGCCTTATGTTTAAAAAAAATATAAAAAATAGTCAAATATTTTTTTTTAAAGAAATGAAAGGAAAAAATTTTCTTAAAATCACTGGTAGTTATACATTCGTATCTTTGAAAGGTAATTAAAAATGCCATATTTATCTTAAATTTAACATTTCCTTCACAATCCTGTCTGTTCGATGCAAAATGTATGAGAAAACAGACTATACAGTGGTGAACAAAAGTTGTGGTAAATTGGTGAAATGGATGTTTTTAAAAACTCATATTTAAAACTTTTGCATAAGAAAAGTTATTCGTAAGAAATTCAGTTTAAAATAATTTTCCCAAAATAACCTACAACCAATTTTTCGAATTACTGTAATACTTAAATGGTTTTAATTGTTAAATATTTTTACTTACTATATAAAAACGATAAAAAAAAAAAAAAAAGACAACACCAAGTACTACCAAAAGCAAGATTAATTGGATGGAACAAAACTGAACATAAACGACGAATGGTAGAAAGGAAAATTAAAGAAAACTCGGGTCATTTAACTTTTTTTTTTTTTTGCGTGTGAATAAGTAAGGGTTTTGACCATTTAATTTAAAAGAAAGGATAATTTTCGAAATAAATTTAAACATCACATGACAATTGCACACTAAAGTCGTAAAAGTGAAATTTAATTTAAATTAATCAAACACTTTAAGAAATTTTGTTACGTTCATTCACGGAAATGTCTTGCAAAACATTAAAATGATTAAAAAACAAATGTAATTTCCCCAGACATTTAAAGAGACAGAATAGGATTCTTTCTATAGTCAAAATGAATTTTCATTTAAGGATTATAATAAAAATTTTAAGATTAATACAATTTTAAACATGGCTAACTCTACTGAATATTGGAAAATGACTTAGTTAGGGGGCGGATTTCATATGCATTTATATAAACAAATTAAGCATTCATTACATATGGGGAAAATTATTAATAATTTTAGTGGCAAATTATAACCATTCAAAAAAAGGAAATGGAACAAAATTTAGCTTTATATGTAAAAATTTAGCTTCTAAAATATGCATATTATAAATATATTTTTCGGAGGATCTTTATGAGAAAGTAAATATAATAAAATTAGGCTTTTAATTATTATTTTTTTTTTTTTTACCGGGAATCCGAATCTTAATACAGTTTACGATGGTATATGGAATTGGTTTTATACAAACAATAACAAGAGAAATAACGTTACATTCATATTATATTGCTAAGTTTTTGACCCATAATCTGTTTCTTTTTGAACAATGTATTAGAATTCAGAAACCGACCATGATCACCTTACAACTATTCAATGATTATATAGCGAGTTTTTTTTTTGATATCAATATACCCATGTTCAAAATGGCAACATTTTATAATTCTGTACATAAGATTACCAAAATTCAACAATTTTAATAATGGTTCACTGAAAATAATATGTATTAAATATTTTTGGTATGAAGAATATGAAAGACCCAACATAAGTTTATTCACAACTTATAGATAATTCTACAAACCATCAGTTAATTTTACAAATTTGCGTTTAATTTCACAAGCCATTAAGCCACATTTTTATTTGATTTTAAGTCATATTTTGTTTTGCACAACTATTAAATGTTTGTTTTTAAAAATATTTATGTTTACTCAAACATAATATATTTGGTTTTGACCATAATTTGATTTCATGCAACTATGGTATTTTTATCGTTTATCATATTTATTTTCTTCATAACTATTGAATACACATAACACACTAACTATTGAATACACATTTTCAAGACTACAATTGTATTTAATAAGTAGAATAAATAAAATGCATATAAATATAAAGGTAATAGAATATAAATTTTGAAATGGGATTATTATATATGATAAAA